>PVKP010007039.1:0-79341 GCA_004027715.1 Plecturocebus donacophilus
TAGTAATAAGCACATTACATAATGCTTTCAGATACTAACCTTCAGTTTCTACTGCTTGAAGAACTGGTGGTAACCCTTTACTGATGGAGTGAGGGAAATGTAACTGTTCACACCTACTCTGGAGAACTTCTGAACATCCCATGAGGTCTTATTATTAGGTCTGCATTGAAATGTCAGCCTCTGTCTTCAGGATGTTTAGTTAGAGATTCACTTCTTTTTGAAAGCGCTGTGTTTAGACCCTGAGTCCTATTCAGCTTTTTCCCAGGGAAGGCTTTGTGTCTCTCTGGTATAGCTATTGCTGAGTGATGCTGCAGCTCTTGGTGTCTCTAACCTGGGCACTCTGCAGCCATATGCCCTTACCACCGAAGACCACAGTTCTTTCTCAGCACTTTGGCAAAGGCAGAGGCATTTAAAAAGCCCTACCTAGTGGGAATAAATAATTTCTTCCTGCTTGGAGTTTGAATGTAAATAGTTCCTTCACGGGATGAATTATGAATGAGATCATTAACTAGCCCTTGTCTGTCACCCAAGGTATTGCTGTTTGAAAACTTCATGTTCAATATTGCCTTGAGTACACGAAACCCAAGGCCTTGAGGAAACGCTGACATATTAAAGGCAGTACAGATGAAGTGGGTGGGCTACCAGGGTCATTTAACCTCAAGCTCAAAGGGGCCAGAGACTGTGGCTGCCATTCTGCAGCAAATTTGTGTAGGAAAACAGAGTGCATCTCATCCTAATATAGATCCTAAATTAAATCCATCAAACTGTCGACTCTCACTATAACAGCAGGAGAAAGGCTGGGTCCAGTAGTAAGGGGCATCAGAATCTGTAAGCTTCTTTCTCTGTACTTTCTGAGGCTCTTGGACAGTCCACATACCTGTTGATGCAGTAATACCTTGCCAGTGCTTACAGCTGTCACTAGTTAGATTTTGTTATATCAGCTGTATCAGTCAACAAACCTCTCTTGGTAAGGTATGTCGAAGGCCATGACAATACCAGAGATAAATGCTCTAACAGCATAATTGGTTCCAACCCACATTGCTGACCTGATGGAAAGAAATGATGTATGAAGATGTAGTACTGGCTGGAAAGAAGGGTGCAGCCAGATGAGACAGCTGATCCCTGGCAGAGGTCTGCATTACCTCCAGGGGAGAGCTGAGCCCTGGCTCTTGGAAGAACTGCTCTCTGCACTTGCAAGCAGAGCCAGGACACACAGAAGGGGCCCTGGGAGGCTGGGAGTATGCTCAGGCAAATGTGAAACTCAAGCCTGAAAGCTAAGCCCCAAATCCAAATATGCTGTTACGCAAAGCGTTCACAGATTGGCTGGCGTTTGATTCTCATAAGAGGTTACTTGTTGGCATGTGCTGAGTAATTCTCTGGCATGCCTGTGGCTCATCAGTGGCATTCCTTCCTGAGTCACCACTGGACCCACAGCCTGGCTCAGGGAGCAAGGTCCAGCACTGTCCAAGAGCCTCTCTTTTCAGATGAATCCCAAAGTCCACTGTCCTGGTTTGCAGATGTCACGGCGCTTCCTTTTCCATCTTCAGAGATGAGCTGGTAGGCATTTGCAGTGAGTGTTTGAAGGACTTAAGGAAACATTTTGGGGGTTGCACCTAACTGTTGAAGTGATTAATATTTGTCTGTCATCAGCTGGATGAGAAAAGTTAAAATCTCTGCCAGAACTTTGGAGGCCTAAGGAGATGGCATCTCTCTCGGGAGCAGCATTAGGCCAATTACAATGCTCAGCATTTCCCCAACACTCTAGGTTCAGAGTTCTTTGCAATCAGTTTGTTTCTTTAGCTGAGTTTCTTAAACACACACCACCCCTTGTGAAGCTCTCTGGGCCTCTACCCAAAAGCTAAAGGATACAAAGAGGAAGAAGAAAAGACTGAGCAGCCGACTTTACCCAAGAGGGAAACCAAGCCAAACATTTCAGCGTTTCATTATTCTCCAAAAGCCTGTCAATACTACAAAGGGGGAAACTAAGAACAGCCAAAATGTGCAACATAAAAGGTTGGCCACAACCATGATGGGAAAACAAGCCATCATTAAAATCGTGCTGTAGACTGTAGAAGAAACTTTAATGATGTGGAAAAATATAAACAATATATTGTTAAGTGAAGAAAGTTTTAAAACAGCATGGGCAATATTATTATAGTTTATGAATATATATGTTTAGTTTTAGGTGATGCACACATATAGAAAAAAGACTGAAAAAATATCAGTTAAAATATTAATGGCAATATTTCTAAGTTGGGATGGACTATAAGTGATGTTTCTCTTTTTTCTTCCAAACTTTCTATAATGAACATGTTTTAATTTTATTTTTTACATCTTTATTATTATCTTGATTATCAAATGAAACATGCTCACAGTATGAGATCCAAACAATATAGAAATGTGTAAAGTCTAAAGTAAAACTTCTTTCCATCCTGCCTGAGAGATAATTTCTACCAAATCTATATTTTCAAAAGTGTTATGGAATGTTTATGTATTAGAATTACATATAGTACTTCAACTTATCGTTTTTTTCACTTAAAGTACCTGGGATATATTCCCAGGTATGTGTGAGCGCTTTCTTTCTTTTCTTTTTTAAGTCAATCAGCTAGATCTCTGGGAGGCCCACAGGGAATGAGAGATTCTCCACAGGTAGGCAGGGGAATGAATGGGCACTGGAATCACAGAATGCAAGAGCTGAAAGGGATATTAAATGGGGCTTAATTTAGCCCACTTACTAAATGATGGAAAAATGAGGGTCCAGAGACCAGAATCCACATCTTCTAATTCCCCATCCAATATTGTTTTTACTATGTCCACTGTATACAGTATAAAACAGATATTAAGAAGTGCTTTTCAAAGAACTTCCACCTTGTCAACCTTCTGTTTTAGCCTTAGCCTCTGTAGCCATTTTCATGCTGCTGATAAAGACATACCTGAGACTGGGCAATTTACGAAAGAAAGAGGTTTAATGGACTTACAGTTCCATGTGGCTGGGGAAGCCTCACAATCCTGGCGGAAGGCAAGGAGGAGCAAGTCACATCTTACATGGATGGCAGCAGGCAAAGAAAGAATTTGTGCAGGAAAACCCCCCCTTATAGAACCATCAGCTCTCATGCGACCTATTGACTAGTACAAGAACAGCATGGGAAAGACTTGCCCCCATGATTCAGTTACCTCCCACCAAGTCCGTGCCACAGCATGTGGGAATCCAAGATGAGATCTGGGTGGGGACACAGCCAAACCATATTACCTCCCTTGAGCGAACTGGGGGAAGGGAGCTTCCACACTTTACAGATAATACTAGCCAACACTAGCTGGGCACCATGTGCCATGTTATAAGCCAAGCTATTTGCCGGCATTCTCTCACATGTTCTCACATGAACTCTCTGAGGTTGTTACTATTTTTATGCCCATTTTATAGATGAAAAAAATTAAGGCTTAGAAACTTTGAGTAACTTGCCAAAGGCCCCACAGCTGAGACATGATGGAGCTAAGGCTTCAATCTATAGCTAGCCCTAGAATCCTTACTTTTAAACATTACACTCTATTTTTTGCCGGCTTAGCACATAAACTTCTCCCATACAACAAAATTTACTCTTTCCCTTTTTCTTTTGTTGTTATCCAGCCCTTCTTAAATGAAGTGAAACAGGAATGACATTAGAAAATGCAATCTGGTGTCAAGCAGGGTTCAGGGGCCTCACTTGGTGTTCAGGACTCTGTGCCAAACACTAGGGTAAAAACAAAACAAAACACCCATTCCAACCACAGCTATTCTCACAGTTGGCAAAGAAGTCACCTGGCACTTTTCCTCTGGAGATTCAGCGTGTCCCATACAAGGTGGTAAACTGCTTGCTCCCCTGGTATTTTCATTTCTTATGTAATCGTGCACTCCTTTCAACTCGAACACGTTAGCACTTGTAGGTAAAGCTGATCTTTTTTCAGTCAGGCACACAATACACACTGAGTCATGTGTAGAAGGCCCGTACAATGTTTCTGTTGTGAACAGAGCCCCAAGGGCCTCGTCTTACAATCCTTACATGTGTGTGACCCTCGTGGAAAGAGGGCTGCCTGGTGCTGTAGTGTGTGGCTGTCTGCACGCAGCAATAGGATATCTGGGTGTGTGGTGAGCTGTCACCTCACCCAACCAACGCTGGCCTTCTGTAAGCTGGTGGTTTGGGACTCACCCAGACATTTGTACTGTAGCCTCTACCATTTATTCACCTTCTCCTTCTTTCCACTTCTAGTACCTTCTTCCCTAGCCCCAGGCTTCTGTTAAATCTCTCTGCCTTACCCATTTTCTGATTTATTTTCTCTCCTTGTGTCCTGGACGGCTGCACTATCTCCACCATTGCTCCATACAGCACAACACCGTTTCCCTTTCCCTTTCTTCCATCCTCTGCAGAGCCTCTTCTCTGCTCCCGGCCCTGCCCACATGCGTCATTTCCTCTCCTTTCTCTGCTCTCCAGGCTCTGTTACTATTATATCCATTTTGAGCAAACAGGCTGGAAGCGCCATTCCGAATGTGGAGACTCCATGTGTTGAAATGACTCAATCCATTGACTCAGTGGCCTGCTACTTAGGTAAACTCAGCACTGCTATTTACTAACGAGATAACCTTGAGAAAGTTATTCAGCCAGTCTAAATCTCATGTTCTCCACAAGTCAAACAGGGATAATGAAAATCTCTACTTCTTCTAATTGTTGTGAGCCTTATATTATGCTCCATAACCCTGACCTTTTGGTTACAGGGTTCCAGACTTGTATATGCCTTACTAGTTGGATGATATTGACCAAGATATTGACCTTCCCTCTGACCAAGTGTCCTCACTTCTAAAGTGAGAGTGATAATAATAGGACCTACCGTATTAGTGTGCTGGGAAGATTAAATTAGTGAATAAACATAAAAGCACCTGGAATATTACCTGGCACACAGGCACTTTCCCCAAAAGTTGGCCATCATGACACTGGTTCGGGGTAGACGATGCCTAGAATGTGGCTTGCCTGGGGGTGCTCACAGGGTGGCAGTTACCCTGTGCTGCTCTCGTTTTCCACTCTGGCTGCTCACCTCCAGGAAGCCTGACCATGCATTTCCCCCAGAGTGTATTGCCAGAAGTACTCTTCTCTACATTGCACCAAATGAAAACCAAGCCTGGCCTAGGAACGTATAAATCAGGAACTGAAATAGGAAGGAAATAACATGGCAGGTTTTCTATTATAGCTCTCTGTGCTTTTGTCCCAATGTTGAAGGTAGAACAATAATGTCTTCCTCAATTATTCTGCAAAACAACATTTGCAAATCACATTTAATTTCTTCCCTTAAAGGAAATAACGTATATAGCATGCTTCGAGCAGGGCTTGGGGTTCCATAAATTGCGGGTCTTGTTCATTGATTCTTGTAAGAGCAATCTAGCCACATACAGAAAACATAGAAGAGAAATATAAGGAAAACTAAATCCTTTCCTTAAGTCCACCATTTGTTGTCATTTTGTACTCTCATGTTTTAATATACTACAAGAATTCATATTTTAAATAATTCTACTGACAATCATTTCAGAGGTGAAGATTCTTTCTTAGAGAGTTAGACCCTTCAAAATGCAAGAAAAGGATGTGTCTGGATTCTCTTTGGTAAAATGAGGAAGCCCAGGGTATCATCTCCTCGAGCGCTGTCCAGGTCAAAACAGCCTCAGAATCTTTTGGAAGATCTCCTGAGCTGGAGCATCCCCAGCATTTGCATTTTCCAAAACAGAAGGTACTGAGATTTACTTGTCATCAAACAACTCAAAGCCTAGAATATAGCACCAGATCCCCTCAGAAATGATTGAGTTCTTTTTTTTTTTCAGAGGCGAACCACAGCTGGAGAGTGTTAATAATACATAGATGAGAGTTAAGGCTTATAGATCCCTCTTTTTGGTAAAAATAACAGTCCCCTGCTGGGCATGGTGGCTCATGCCTATAATTCCAGCACTTTGGGAGGCCGAGGCATGGATAACCTGAGGTCAGGAGTTCAAAACCAGCCTAGCCAACATGGTGAAACCCCATCTCTACTAAAAATAGAAAAATTAGCTGGGCGTGGTGGCTCACACCCATAATCCCAGCTACTCTGGAGGCTGAGGCAGGAGAATACCTTGAACCCGGAGGCAGAGGTTGAGGTGAGCTGAGATCATGCCACTGCACTCCAGCCTGGGTGACAGAGACTCTGTCTCAAAAAAAAAAAAAAATTATCCAGGCGTTGTGGTACACACCTGTAATCCCAGCTACTATGCCAAAGGCTGAAGGAGGAGAGCAGCTTGAAATCAGGAGGCAGAGATTGCAGTGAGCCCAGACCATGCCACAGAGCTCAGAGATTGCACCCCTGCATTCCAGCCTGGGCAACAGAGCGAGACTCCGTCTCAAAAACAAAACAAAAGAAAACAAAAACAGTCACCTTAGTCTACCTTCTGTAGGAATTGAGCTTTTCGTGCAGTGGGTTCATTTTAAGGGTGGGATACTCGGATGCCTCTTCTGGTTCGTGGAAGCTTCATATTCTGTGCATTCACCGCCCTCTTCCTATCCACACCCAAATATCTTTACAAAAAGTCACTGAAAGACTATGTCAGAGGAAGAAAATGGAGATATGACTAAGAAAAGCCTTTAATTAAAAAATAATGTAAACCCCTTAGAGTATAATGTCCTAAAGGGCAGAAGAAGTCTCAAACATCAATAAAATTGTCAGCTTTTAATAACCAGCCACATTGTCATGATACTTTATCATTTGCAATGCGTTTTTAACAGCAATTACACACTCACTTGTTTGTTTACTTATTCCTTCAACACCAGGCCCACACTGTGACTTCCGTGGGTCCTAGGACCTTTGCCTTCTTGGGCCCCTTCCTCCATTAGAAAAATTAAAATAGCTTAATAGACTTTGTGGATCTAAAAATGTGGGAAAAAATTGAAACATTTTCTTCTGTCCTAACAGTTCATTTTTTCTTTTGACTTTAAAAGAAATTAAAACATTTTCTTTGGTAGGGATGGTGATGCATACCTGCATTCCCAGCTACTCAGGAGGCTGAGGTGGGAGCATTGCCTTAGCTTAGGAGGTCAAGGCTGAAGTGAGCTAAGATCGCACTACTATACTCCAACCTGGACAACAGAGAGAGACCCTGTTTCACAACCCTACCCCCCAACACATACACACATGAAAACAAAACGAAAGAAAACATTTTCTTGGGCCCCTAAAAAGCACTGTGAGCCCAGAACTATGCTCACTGTATTTCCTGGAGGGGCCAGTCCTGACGGCTCCTGTGCCAGGTATGGTTTACAGGTTAGAGACACAAAGATAAGTATATGCAGCTCTGACCCTAAAGAGCTCAGCAGCCTCAGGAAAACAGACCTGCAAACAAGCCATTTGGTGGCTGGCAATCAGGGCTATGACTAATGTCTGTCACTGGTTCTGCAAGAGCATGCAGGGGCCAGCTACTAACTCTACAGAGAATGGGAGGACAACTTCGTGAAAGGAGCATTGCTCATGTGGCTGTTTAAGACAGCATTTTTCAGCAATTTTGTGTTTAAGGCCCACTTTCCAATTTTGGAATTTCTTTTTTGAAATAGAGTTTCACTCTTGTTGCCCAGGCTGGAATGTAATGGTGCAATCTCGGCTCACCACAACCTCTGTCTCCTGGGTTCAAGCAATTCTGCCTCAGCCTCCCAAGTAGCTGGGATTACAGACATGCCACCCTGCCCGGCTAATTTTGTATTTTTAGTAGAGGCAAGGTTTCTCCATGTTGGTCAGGCTGGTCTCAAACTCCCGATCTCAGATGATCCACCCACCTTGGCCTCCCAAAGTGCTGGGATTACAGGCATGAGCCACGTGGCCGGCCAAATTTTAGAATTTCTTGATAAATTAAGAAGTGAACACTGGGCCAAAAAAGCAAGTTTCAGAGAATTGAAGAAACTTTGCTGTTAATTTTGGTATATGTGGTTTTATATTCTGATCAATATGTAAGATGTATTTTTGCTACAACTGTGGATACATATGGTCACCTCAATGTTAGCCAATAGTGTCAAGCTGAGTGGTCTTTCAGCTGGGGATGGAGGGTACCGGCTGAGAGGGAGCTGTGGAACTGGCTGAGAGAGAGGTGTGGGAAGTTCAAGACATCGAGCTGGTTCAAAGGAAGACTATGTGTTCAATGGGGCATGAAAAGCTTTTCCTCTTGATTACATGAAAGACTGCAGCTAAGGCCCAACATAATTCTTCTCAGTGCTGAAGAACAACCAGACAAACAAGGTGTTGATAATGTTTAGCCTTTTTCATGGGAAAAATACATTCTAGGCATTGATCAGAATCTGGCAACACACATAGTTTTCAGGTGTTCAAGATATACCAGCCTGCCAAGCTATTGTGGTTGATATCTACTATTCTCAGAATAATAACTGCAAACACTTAGAATGTCCCAAAGACCATCCTAAGAGATATATATGTGTTTATAATCCTCATCGCAATCCTATTATGATGTCCATCTTAAAAATTAGGAAACTGAGACCTAGAGACTTTTGATGATCTGCCTTAATAAGCAGCAGAGCTGAGATCTGAACACAAGCACTCTGGATCTAAGATCTGTGCTCTCAATCACTACACTTCATTACTTGTGTGGATGCTTCTTACACACCCTCTGCTGTCTCGCGCCTGCCTCTGATCAGCCTCACACAGAAGCAATTTGACAACACCTCACTGCAGGCTTCTCCCTGGGTATCGCAGAGTGGAACAGGAGCCCACTCATCCTCCTGCTGTGAGCAACCCACAAGTGCTTCCAGAAGTTAATGTCCTAGAACAAATGGATGGATCCCAAGACCGATTTCGCTTGGCATCTCAAACGGTCCCACAAGGTCCAGCAACCCATCACAAGTTGTCCTGGCAAGGGTGCCAAATAAAATCCAGGATGTCCAGCTAACTTTGAATATCAGACAAAGAACAAATGATTTTTAAATATTAGTATGTCCCAAATACTATCTAGTCCATACAAAGGGTGAAAAATTCTTTGTCATGTATCCAAAATTCGAAGTTGACTGGGTGTTTGGTAATTGTATTTGCTAAACGTGACAACCCTAAGCAGTAGCCAACTTGCCAACATGGCACGGCACAAGCTCTCCTTCCTTCCCTGCTTGGCTCCCTGTCTCTCATCTGGCTCCCGGGGGTCACATCCACAGTAAAGAACAGCTTTATTCTGGGGTCACGTCCACCCCAGCTTTCTGGGAACCCAGGCTATGATCCAACTGAGCAAGGGTTTTTCCAGGCAGACAAGGTAGCCCTAATGCTCCCAGCTTTCCTGTGAGGTGGGCACTGCTGCTATCAGCATGGCACCCAACTTACAAATCAGGAAGCCAAGGTTCAGGGACATCCATCCGTTTGCTAGACTCACACTCTACTGCTCCAGCTCCATCAATCTCTTACCATGAAAGACTCTTCCAGACTATTCTTGAGAGACATTTCAGCATTATTAGAAAAGGCATTAATTGGCTTAGGCAATCATTGATTCATTTAATAATTACCTCCATTTGTTGAAAGAAACCCTCTCAGCCATGCTGTCAAAGGGATCCTGTGACATATGCACTGGAGAATCAGTCTCAAAGCAGCTGTAATGTCAAGATGTTCAATGTCTCTTTTTTTATGCTTGTTGGAATGGTCAAAGTTAAAACATGAAGTTTTCAACTTCAGATCTTCACAATGAAAACACCAGTGTTACTATTTCTGCATGTAACTAAATATAATATTGTTCATTTCTAAAGTAATGACTGATTGCAAAGAGATAAATTCAGAAAGTCTTTAAATTACAATTGCCTTTCACCTGAATCAGAAACTCAGTTCCCTTTTCATTGCATTTCAGTGTAGGTTGGCTTCTGAAAGAGCTGAAATACTATAAACTACCAGTTAGGACAGTTGGAGAAAAACAGCAAATATTAGAGAAAACCTGTGCCAAAGCACTTGCACCCAGTGGGTATACACAGGAATGTAATCTTCTCACAAACTTTCAAAAACAAAGCCAAACCTTGGCTGCAAATAAGCCTCAAATGAGAAAGAAACTCTTATTTGCTTATGAAAAATGGGAAAGGCTGTACTTTATCTACAAGGTGTTCTTTTCCTTGTAAACCATGTAAAACAGACCTCTTTTTTGTTCTCTTTGTCTGCTAGAAACTTCATTTTGAAGGAAGGAAGTTACAAGGAATGAACCACCTTGTAGATGCAAGGAAATCTTTCTCCAGTGTGTCTGGATTTGCTCTTGGAAGCAGCCCCTTTGGTAAGTCTGTCCAATAAGGCTCTTTCTCACAGCAGCCCAGGAAAGCAGATGGATTAGATGGCTGGCTCTGGTTACCTGTGGCTGCCTGCCCAGTCCCCTGGGCATTCCAAGGCTCCACCTTCCACCTGGCCCATGACCTCTGACCCTGGCCCTGTAGCCAGCAAGGGTGTGGGGAAAGAGAGGGGTGGGTATAGATATCAGGCTGCCTGGGCCCAGGCTACAAATGAAAGAGTCAGTTGTTTCCATTCCTCATGCTCTCTTGTGCAGTCCTGGGAGCTGCAGAACTGGTATTTCTCAAATCCTGGCAGCTCACATGGCTGTGTAGACAAGCTGTGCTTACAGTGGTACATGTGTTATGTGTGTTGCATGGGCGTCAGCAGTCCTGCTCCAGTCCCAGCTCTGCCTCCACCTCATTCTGGGACTTCAGAGAGCCCCTTTGCAACTTCAAGGAGCCTCAGTCTTCTCATCTATGAAATGGCACAGTTAGATCCTTGTAGGTGCTTGGGAAAGGGTGGAGAGTGGAGTGTAGAGTAGGGGCTGCTGAGCAGGCAGTTTCCTGTCATCCTCTATAATCCTGCTCACCACCAGCCCAAGGGCAACAAAAGCAACTCCACCTTCATCTGTCTTGTATTTTATATTTTCACATAAAACCTTCTCAGAAGAAAACTTCTATTGGCTTCTAAAAACCACTGGACTAGGCGATCTCTAAGTGACCTATGAAACTGATTATTAAGTGACCTATGAAATTGATTATTCTGTAATTCCATGATTCCAGAACAAAAACACAGACTTAGACTTTAAAGGATTGTGTGCTGTTTGGGAGGGTGAGAAAATTATGACATATGTAATGATGTGTTTCTGATACTGAAAATTCTCTTATGTACCACCTCCCTAGCCTGCCACAAAAGGGACATATAAAGTTTCCAGAGTCTTAGCCCCCTCCTTTGTTACATCTGATAAAGGCTCACATGTTAATTATTTAGCCAACGGTGCTCACTGGAACATAGTCATATGATGAAGCTGCCTTGAAAACATTTCCGCATGTAACATAAGGCTCTTGCAACTTAAACATATTTTTTCTTCTTTCATATCAGCAGTTATTTTATGGGACTGGGCTGAGACAGCTTAGCAACAAAGGGCACTGGGTTGGTGAATTATTCATGTAATCTACATTTCCTGGCTGCTGTGGATAATTGACAGGTGTCATGTCACCTTTTACAAATGTCCCACAATTATGGACTATATATCAGTGTTTGACTTCGAAGTAATGCTCACTCTCTAAGCTAGTTTCATATTTTATTTACAGCTTGGTGGCATTTTTGACTTGACTGCCTATTTCTCTCACTTTTGATTCCGAGCCTTTTGCTCCACTTAATATAACCAGGAACATTTAAATAATAAGAACCCTTCTCACTTCGCTAAAGGCAGTCATTCATTGCTGGCGTGTTTCATTCATTCAGCCATTGTGCTAGTCAATTTCTTGATTTAAGAAATCCAGGATGAAATACAACTGTAAGGAAACCATAATATAAATTCTTTTTTATGACTTGTTTTGTTCACAAGGAAAAAACCAAAAGCAAATCTTCTCTGTGTCTGACACAAGTTGTAAACTGTGAGGGAGAAAGTTGGCTAGTTAAAGGACATCACTTACTTAATAGGAGCAATGGCATATTTCAAACCTCCACCAGAGATGGAAGGTTTCTAGCATTAGAAACAAAGCCAAGACGAGTTCTATGTAGGCCTAGTAAGAAAATCAGGTAAGAAAATAAACCTGCAATTGATGACCCTAAAGATTAATGAGAGAACGTACCCATGCACGAAACTGAAATGTTCAGAGCAAACTGGAACCTCTGGAGTCCTCTAGTCTACCTTTCCACTTTACACAGCAGGAAACTGAGGCCTAAGGCATGCAAAGGCTTGTCCACCATCCCACCAGTTAGTGGAAAGGCTACAAGCCAGGTCATCTGGTTCCTCTTCCAGCACTGTCACTGCTCTGCTCTGGCCTGGAGCATTCTCGTTACCTCCCAGGATTCATTCACTTCTTCTACTGCCAGTCGTCACTGACTCTTCCTTGGGGAAATTCACCCCTTCCTAATACGCAGCTCTGTGATTTGTGTAGAATTATCTCAGACTCACTCTTGACATGAGCATGATTGACTAAGTCCATCAGTTTTCCTGGATGGAATGGCCACATGACCTAAGCTGGACCAGTGAGAGACAGTGAATCCCAGCACTTGGATGGGAGCTGTTGGAAGAGATTTTCAGTCCCATTAGATTGGCTGTTGTAAGGCTGTAAGGTCTGGAGATGCTACAGATACTTTGCTACCAGTATAGGAAGAGGCTGGAGCTACAGGGAGTGGGTGGGGAAAATGTATCATGTGATGCCTGTGGGTGAAGCTTGCCAACACAGAACAACTGGGCAGAGAAAGCAAACCTGGGTTAAGTAAACATATCATTTATCTTCTAAACCAGGACAATTCTGAGAATGAAAAAGGGCAGGACAAATGCTAAACCAGACAGGATGCTGGAACAGTAGGCATAAACAGAACTGTTCTGGGCAAACAGGGACACACCGTCATCTGCTCTACGATGACACCATCTGAGCTGCTAGGTTAAGCCTTGACTCTGAATTCTGCTGGCTGGATTAAGCTAGCACTCTATTTGGCCTTTTTGGTCTAGGTGACAATGAAGTCACTTCATTGTTGAAACCAATTTAAGAGTATCGTAACTTGTACGTAAAGCTTTAGCTTACACAAATATGCTGCTTCCTAAGTGATGTACTTTCTAAAATCTTGTCCTACATCATACAGGAAGCTTGCAATTAAAGATTATTATTGTATGTTTTTCATATGTTCTCACTCATAAGTGTGAGCTAAGTTATGAGGATGTGAAGGCATAAGAATGATACAATGGACTTTGGGAACCCAGGGAGAAAGGCTGGGAAGAGGGTAAGGGATAAAAGGCTACCTACTGGGTTCAGTGTATATGACTCGGGTGATGGGTGCACCAAAATCTCACAACTCACCACTAAAGAACTTACTCAGGTGATCAAATACCACTGTTCCCCAAAAACCTATGGAAATAAACAAAATTGAAAAAAATGCTTTAAGGGAAAAAGATTATTATTATATGTTTACTTTTTTTGTTTGTTTGTTTTGAGACGGAGTCTCACTCTGTCACCGAGGCTGGAGTGCAGTAGGACATCTCGGCTCACCGCGACCTCCGCCTTCCAGGTTCAAGTAATTCTCTTGCCTCAGCCATCCTAGTAGCTAGGATTACAGGTGCCCATCACCACGCCGGGCTAATTTTTGCATTTTTAGTAGAGATGGGGTTTCACCATGTTGGCCAGACTGATCTCAAACTCCTAACCTCAAGTTATCCTCCCACCTTGGCCTCCCAAAGTGCTGGGATTACAGGCGTGAGCTACCACGCCCGCACATTTTACTTTTATAAATATCAAAACTTTAACTTTTACTTCAATGAGTACAAACTGTCATTTCACAGAGAAATGCCAAGTTATTATCTTCTTTTCACCAGTAACCCTGTGAAATAGGTATCATGTAAGATTTAAGGAAGTTAAAAAATTAACCCAGGCTCTCATGGCTGATGTGGCAGATAGATAGTGGTGGCTCTCTGGGGAGTTAAAGCCCACAACACTGATTTTTTAATGTTTGCCAACTTCTGTGGTGTAACTATCCCAACGAGGACTGACATCATTGAACACAGAGTTGGGAAGCAATACCTGGTTCTCACAAGCCAGCTGTGGTATCCTACTGCACGGAGCAGTCATTCAAGGCTTCTGATTCCCTTTCAACAGTTCTTCTCGTTTTTATGCTCAGGTGTTTGGTGTAAGGAAGTTCTGAACTGTGCTGTCTTAACCATCGCAGATGTGCCCCAGGGCCAGTGGTGCAAGAGGCCTTCAAAGGAGAGGTTACTAGAACACAACAGCAGCGATCAAGCCAGTCCAGAGTTTGCATTTCTCCAGCCTGTCCTCACTGATGCCCACCCTGGGCAGGAACTGCAGCTGGGACTTGAGCATTTACTGTGCTCCCTGCTTAGGTGTGACTGCTTCCCGGCGCTCCCTGCTTCCAGGTACTCTGTCTTGTCTCGTGGACCACTGTGTGGAATAGCCATACAAGCAGTAATACAGAAATGGCAGGTCTTTCCCTCTGCCTTAGAGTCCTGCAGGCTGGCTGAGGACTACAACAGTCTTTGCTATTCTCTGATCATGGTTGTCAGAGCTAGGACCCCTGCAGTGAGGGGGACACTTCCAAGCCCATTCACACTCATTATCTCATTTGAAGGTATTGACTGCATTGTGTGCTAAATGCTTTGCCTCAGCAGAGAGAGCTTGGAGAACAGTTGAGTCATGTGAAAACCCTGGTGGCAGGAACCTAATTTGCAGTCCTGGGGCTTAGGGGAAATTAGCTAGTCTTAATAGGACTCGTTTTACAAACTCAAACCTACTGGTTGGAAGCAATGCTGCAGTAATCTTAATTGTCAAAAATCATGGAGCTGTTGAACAGCATGGTGAAAGTAATTCTGCATCTTTGACATTCAGAATATGTAAAAATTGAGAATAAGAAGGTCTTCTAGTTATAATTCAACTCAAATTACGTTAGAGCACTCTTTAAACATGACTGCTATTTCCTCGGGTGAGTTAGGAAGGAGGGGAGCGATGATGATACCACAGCATTAGTATTAGCCAGTTCTACTGTGGTCAGTGCTCACTTGGCCACACTCAGAAGGATAATGGGAAAAAATCATTTTGGTTTTATTTTGGAGGGGGTTTTATACTTACGTTGGAATATGAACATGTCAGAACATCTGAACATTCCCTTAGAACAACTTCATGAAGCAAGTTTGGGAAGAACTGGAAAACCACCTGCCCTTTCTCCAGGCTGCCCTACTGCAATATAGTTCCTGGGTGAATAAGAGTTCTTTTACGGAACTACCGAAAGGTTTGTGGCCCCTCTAGCTTTTCCTACAGAAGTGTTGGTGACTGGGCCTCATACCGCTTTTCTACATACAAAGAAAATAGAATTGAAGTGAATCAACCAAACAGTATTTTTTTGCATCAAGATGAATGTGCTCATGCGAGCTGTGTAAAGCAGAAAGCCATAGTAAATAAAGGCTGCGGTCTCTGTCCATTTCAAAGTATGTGATCTGGCTGAGGGGCTGACCTGCTAAACAGCAGGAAGCTATCCATTGCAGCTTATCATAAAGAGGTAAGCTGGTATGGATGGCTAAGGCTGTTGAAATTCAAAAGAACTGGCGGTCAGGGAGGGCTGGAAAGGTCAGAAAAGAATTCAGGAAGGAGGGAAGACTTAAGCTGGGCCTTGAAAGGTGCACAGAAAAGGGAGGCTATTTCCTCTAAGTAGAGAATTAAAGCACCATGGGACACTTAGAGGCATGAATATCCAGGATGTTTCTATACATGAGTACCATTAAGCAGCTAGGGTTCTCCCATGGAAAGTAAGTGAGATGTTAACACCACAAACCCCTCAGCAGAGTAGATTTTAACTGTTCATAAAGCTAACAATGAGCTGGCAAATCTAGCCATTAATAGGCATTATCTATAGTCCAAGTATATCACACAGTGATTCTGGGTTGTATTTCTCGAAACATCAGCATTCACACATACTCAAAGGGAAGAGTTCTGATATTTTCAGCTGATGACCAAACTGGATGATGCATGGCTGATTTGATTTGCTGTATAGTCAATTTTGTCATTAGCATGATTACAAAAGTAACTAGACACTGACAAATTCATGAATTATTTAAAGTTATGAACTCTATGTAGCAGGTGGATATTCTAGGTTCAAAGAATGCGAAAGTAATAAAAACGTAGGATTGTTACATACTTTTAGGGGTTTAAATGTTTATATATTTCTAAAAGCTCAAAGTAACTCCAATAAATGAGGGACAGTGGCTAACATGGTAACCTAAGATATGTCATCATGGCAAAGCCCTCAAGAGATCTACATTTTTGTCACACTAGTCACCAGTCTTCCCTTGTAGGAGGTGGAATGATAAAAAATTCTGGATCTCTCTGGCACTGCGTGTCAGTTGTCAGTTTGACCATGTGCAAAGTTTAAAGTTAATCTACCTTACATATTAAAACAGGCTGATAGTCCCCTCCCATTCCTTCCAGACAAATAGGCCTCCAGTCTGTGGCACTGAGCCCCAGGGAAGGAAGTCACTTGCCCAAGAATTGCATTGAGTCAAAAGCCAGATATTCTACCCAAAGCAAGTAGAAAAGGAGGGGGAAGAACTCAGTATGTGCAAATATTAGACAATGGAGGTTCAGGGCAGATAAGTTCTCCTACTTGTGAGAAGATAAAATAAGACGTTGAAGAAAGTTAGGGAATCTCCTTCCATAAATATTTAGAATTTTTAATCCAGTGTTTATTTGGAGACAAGTAGATGGGAATAATTATTCTTTTCTGTTTGGTTTCTACTAAACCTCTGTTCCCAAACATCATTCTGTGAGACAATAATTTTTATATCTTATTGGAGAAACAGAAAAGCCTTAAGTGAGCAGGTAAAAACTTTATAATTGAGTGAAAACAGGAAGAAACGAAAATATTTTGACACATACCAAGACTCCTGACTGCAAACAATAAAGACTCTCTCAGGTCCCCTTGGAAAAATGGGAGATTTACCGGGAGAATTTGTGGACTGGGCAGATGTGGAATCCTCCAGTAACAGTGGCAGCTCTGGGTCTGGCTGTTCTCCCATCTCTCTCTGGGGACACCCTGACTCATCCTCCTCTCTTCCTGATCAGTTTCTTGGCTTCCTCAAGGCTTCTTCTCCCTCATAACCAGCTTACACATGGCATTCATTACAGCCTCTCGGGCCCCTCTCTAATCAAGACCCTTCAGTTTCAGCTCAATATTACTACCTAGCATATTCTTGCTGCACTTAAGCTCTCAGGAGCATGACGCTGATTGGCCCAGTTTACCTACTGGAGTCAGGTTGCATTTTAGAACATTGTCTGGCCAATGCAACAGTGGCCCTTAGGTCTGGTGCCCACCACTGGTCCAATTCACCAAAGCAGATGACGGATGGGAGGTAAAAGGGTTTGGTCAGAGCATTGCTCATCAGAAAGGGCTGAGGCATAGGCAGGCTCTGATTACTGTCCCTATGAAATTGTAATGAGGACCAGCTTTCCTTCAGAACCACCAAAAATGTCCTTAAACTGCACCGTGACGGCATGTTTTATGATTTAATTCATTCAATCATGTATTCATTCTTAACTATCTCCTATAACAAAAGATTTCAAGTGACTTACGCAACTATATACAATATAAAAGGATTAAATAGTTGAGAAATGTAGGCAAATGGAAAAAAAGAGGAAAATAAAAAGATAGGGACAAAATTAGTACCACGTAGTCTATAATACTCAACACTAGAAATTTGCTGAAAGTGGATGCTGTGATCTGAATGTTTGTATGCCCCACTGCTCCCCAAATTTGTATGTTAAAACCTGATCCCCAGTGCAACAGTATGAAGTGGGGACTCTAGGAGGTGATTAGGTCATAAGGGCAGAGCCCCCGTGAATGTGATTAGTGCCCTTATGAAAAAGGACAAAGGCAGCTTGTTCTTTCCTTCTGCCACATGAGGATGCAGCGAGAAGGAACCATCTCTGAAGCAGAGAGAGCAGCCCTCACCAGACAATGACTCTGCTGGTGCCTTGATCTTGGACTTCCCAGCCTCTAGAACTGTGAGCAATGAATTTCTGTTGTTTACAAATTATTCAGTCTAAGATATATTGTCATAACAGTGGGAAGGGACTAAGACAGTTGGCCTTGAATTTGTTTCTGATTCTAAGACCTGCCAAACTTAATAGCAAATGGCTACATATAAGGGGAAAGTCCAGTCAGAAAATGTCACTTATAGAACAGGTCACAAGCCAAGCCTGTGGAAGCCTGTCTCTCCAAAGAGACAGATTCTCTTCTTTCTGTGTTGATTTGTGGGCTGCCTTGATAGGCAAGGAAACTCTTAAATTATGTCTCAAGGCTTCTTCTGGTCTTGATTTCATAACAGTGGTGGAAATTTCATTGACTGGGTCAGAAAAAAAATCATTAAGAAGGTAAAATTTTATGAAGCTAAAACCACCCTCCAACACAAATTTATTCTATTGGAGCCTTAGTTCCCAGCCCCCTCCAAAGTTGGAGACACAGTTTGAAAGCTGAAAAGTTTTCTCATTTCTTTTTTATTGTGCATTGTAAGGAAAGAAGTGCATAAGAAGGCTGGCTCAGGCACACCAGTTTTTTGCCTGTAGCATTTCCAATACCCTCAGATCTTCTGAAGCTCTTTATTTACTACTTTTTTGCTTCCTTTTGATGCTAGAGCAGCAAAAGTTCTAGAAAGCTTGGTCCTGGAGCCTGACAATGGGAGAGTGGGATTTGAGGAATGCCATGCTACATGAGATGAACCATGAGAGCTCTGGAAAGTGAAATTGAATGTTCCCTCTCAGACTGGAACTGGTACTCATTCTATATAAAAGGACAGCTGTCGTTTAATATTCATTGAGCAGTCACCATGTTCTAAGTGCCACATGAAGCATATACACGATGTGACAGTTGAAAAGAGAAGACTCGTTTGTATAGGAACCGGTTACTGATAGTGGATTTGATGACTATACGGGAAGGGGTAGAAGGGACACTTGGTGCTTTAACTTTTGTTAACTGAGAAAAATGCTATGTGGATTGCTGGGATGGTGATCCTGAAAAATCATTTACAATATTCAATTAACAATAATTAAGGCACTCAGTGGGAAGCTCCTCACTGACTTTCTAAGTAGCAAAAATTGGTACTTGGCATTCCCAGTGGATGAGAGAAAAGATAATAAGTACCCCAAATGTAAAGACAATCAAAATGAAACCAATTATGACCAAATTATATTAGGCAAATAGAAGCACAAGTTGAATCAGGAATATTTAAGTTTTTAACAAGAAATATTAAAAAGAGATATAATAACATTTTAGCCATTAATTGATCATCTAATCTAGTTTAGTTCTGGGAAGGGAAATGGTTTATAAACCTTTAAGTTTTACATATGTTGATAAGGGACCACAGTCTATTAAAACAACCTCATATTTTTAGACTTTTATGTAGGCTAATTTTCTGTTAATACAGTTAGTAATGAACCACAATTGATTCTATTACCAATAGTCTTATTAAAAAGACAGTTAGCTAGACATTTTGTCCATCTTTTCATAACCATGTGTTCACAAATATTAATGCTAATTTGATTTACTATATTCAACTTTAATAATTTTAAACTATCCTCCATCAACTAGTTTTTATAGCATTAAAAAAGTATATTTTTCTTTACTTCTTTACAGTTTCTTTTCAACCTACTCTCTTATTATTCTTTACTTCATCAATTTTCCCTCCTCCATATAGCTGAAATTATACAATCAGTTCTAGAATTCTAATGATCCCTCAATATCCAACTGAGGGGTAAGTCAGTCAAGGGTTACCTATATATACTTGTAATGCAGTGAGTCTAAAGCATGGAAAACTTGTTAGTTTTCATCTAATTCAACTTCCTGACTAGTATGCAAATATATGTATATCCATTTCTCAAACGGACTAATATTTAAATCTAAAGGCCTAATCCAGGCTGATATCTGGCAAGGAAAAAACAAGGCATTCATCCTTGCAGTGTTCATGTAAGCATCAATAAGAGTTGTCTTTCAAGTCCTCTGTTCTGTTCCATATATCCAAATACACCACCTTCATTAAGTCTTTACTGCTAAAAATTTTATACATATGTTTGGGCTCATTGTGGTGTCTCACTCTTATAATCCTAGGAGTTTGGGAGGCCAAGGCAGGAGGATTGCCTGAGGCCAAGGGTTCAAGACTAGCCTGGCAATATAGGGAGACCCTTGTCTCTACCAAAAAAAAAAAAAAAAAAAAGCCAGGCATAGTGGCATATGCCTGTAGTCCCATCTACTCAGGAGGCTGAAATGGGAGGATTGCTTGAGCCAAGGAGTTTCAGGTTGCAGTGAGCTGTGATTGCACCATTGTACTCTAGCCTGGGCAATACAGCGAGAGCAGTCTCTAAAAAAAAAAATTAAGGATGTTTGAACAGAACCCTCATATTTATTACCAGAAAACTAAGCTCAATCAATCCATTCATATGAAAACCACTCTGGAAGGGTACAGATCATGGCTATCATGTAGATGTAAACATTTATGTGTATATGTATATGTACATATATAAGTATGTAAACATATATATGTATGTCTAATTTTGTATGTACATTTTTCCAAAAAATGATCATACTCTTACAAATACAATGGCTGCATAATAGTATGGATGTAGTTTACCTCATTTGATGAGTCCTCTGTCACCAAGATTTAGGTTCTTTCCAATTTGCTTGTACATAAATCATTACACACTCATCTGATTGTTCCCTTGGGATGAGTTTCTGCAGGTTATATAGTTTTACATATATATATATGAAAATATATATATAATAACCTGCATACATAGAGATCATATATATATATATATATATATGATAGTCTCTTAAAATATATATATATATACATACATATACAGAGAGAGAGAGAGAGAGAGACACTTAGTTCCCCCAAAAGGTGGTATCATTTTGCATTGCTATGGGTAGTGTTTTGAAGTGTCAAATAACCATTCAGGACAACTCTGGTTTTTCCTTGTATGACAGCTAAGAGGCATTTGGCTGTCATTTGTAGTTTTTGATTACTAGTAAGGTTGAAAACACTTTTATATGTTAAATCGTTATTTCTTCCTTTGTAAGTTCTTGGATCATTTTCTTTGTCCACTTTTATATAGTAAGGATATTGACCCTTTGCTGGTTACATATACAGTATTGCAAATGTTTTTCCCAGTCTGTATTTGTCTTTGAAATTTGTTCACAGTATTTTTTTCTGGCTATTCTGCATGCTAATGTTGATTCTAATATTTAGAAGAATAAATATTAGAATCAGTTGAGACAATTTCAAAAAACAACAAATCCATTTGGGAGACTGATGGGCATTTTGTCCATTAAAAATATTAATGGCTATAATTTTCAGTATGGACTCTGAAATCTAGGATCTCCATCTGCAGTTCTTTCCTTCACTGAAAAGCACTAAGCTAGCTATTTTGTAGATACTGCCTTCAGTTCTATGAAAAAGAAACAAAACAACAACTACACAAAGCAGAATATAAATGAGAACAGAGGATAGGATAGTAGTAGCTTTGGAGCTCAGAGTTTGAAAACAATGGTTGTTGAATGGGACTTTTGGGCAGATGTGTGGTTGCTCATGGGCCAGTTGGTATGCTTCAGTGGCATGACTGGTTAAACTTGGGGATTAGATGAAAGTGCTCCTTCAATTATATCCGGTGCCTTCTTTAGGGTATGTCTATCTATTCAGATCCAGTAAACTCTGGTTTGGATCAGGGTAATGACTTGATCTTATGAATTATCGCCATGAAGATATTTTCTTCACTCAAATAAAAGTAATGACCTGAGCTAACATAACTTTAATAGGGAGAACGTCTGCCGACCGCTAAGATTTCCATCAAAATCATAGTTTGCCAAGGTGTAAGCTGACCACATCCTTTATAGGCGTGTGGCTCGGCCAGCTGGCAAGCCCTGGCCCCACTCTCCCCAGGCAACCAGCCAACAACCCAGTACTTGAAGCAAGATTCATGCCCTCTGCAGCATTTATTTTGCTTTATTTTTTGAGGTGTTAGCCACATTCTGTTAATTGGGACCTTTGCAAAGTTTTTCAGACATTTGGAAATGCTGCTTTTTCCATCAATTTCTAGTGAAAATGTACAGTTCTGCGTTTTCAGCAAGAAATCTGTAAAAAAGACTGAAGTGTTTTTTTTTTTTTTTCTTTACCTAATTCAATGTAGCAGAAATGAGGCAGGGGGAGGGATTGTCAGACATTTCTAAGGATGACAATTTTCACGGCTTGACAATCCGAAATAGAAAATTCCAGCGATCTGATGATATGCCTGTGTACAGCTCAACCCCCAAATACAATGATAAGTGTTCAACAGCAGAGTTTAGGGCCCTTTGCTTAGGCATACAAATTTAGGGAAATAGCTCATCAAAATTGGCTGAGTGCCCTGTTTTCTTATTATACAGACAGAAGTCACTGAACCACAACTTTGCTGCTTAGAAACGGGCACTAAAAGAAAGGGGGTGGGGGAAGTATGAATAGCCAGTTACCCGTATTCAATCATGCAGTGTACTTTACACTCAAAAATAAACTGATACATGTTAAATTATGCCTGAAGAAATGTCTGGAATAGCATTCAAGAGACCTGTTGGCTGGACTCTGCTCCTCCTCAGCCAGGTGACGTTAGATAAGATCCTAAGACTTTAAAGGGAGAGTCTGAACAGACAACTTCTAGGTTCTAAAGCTCCAGATTTTGGGGACTTGATTGAAGAGCCACACTAATTACTTTTATTAATAGGTTCAGGTATACCCTATTTTTTCAATGTCCTTCTTCCAAACTATAAACTTACCGTTCATGAAGCACTTACTATCAGTTAGGTGACATACTTGGTTTCGCAGAGTATACCTCTGTCTCATTTTAAGCAGTTCACATTCTCCAGATGGATGAGTAGTCAGGGCACACATACCCACCAGTAAGGTAACAGAGACCTGGAGTCATGTGGAATTAGGAAAACTAGATGTGGCCCTTTCCAGATCCTTTGTTCTAAGACTGACTCCATGATATCTGGTTGGAGACTGTAAGCTGGGTTTACAGAGGAACTGGCATTTGAAGAGAACATTGAATGAATGGCAAGATTTCCAGAGACAGAGATGAAATGGAGGAAATTTGAGGCAAAGAGAACAGAACAGACACAAAAAGTTTAGGCAACATTTAAAGGATTCCCAAATGAAAATACCTAGAGACAACAAATCTAATCTGTTTGCCATTTAAGTTAGGGTATTAGTTTATTTGTTCCACAAATAGTCACTCAACATACACTCTGTATGACACACCCTGCTTGGTGATAGAGGATATCCAAAGATGTTGCTGGACATTCTAATACAGGTTTAAACTAGGCATTTTATTTTGTTTTTGTGTTTTCTTTTCTTTTCTTTTTTTTTTTTTGAGACAATGTCTGACTCTGTCACCGAGGCTGGAGTGCAGTGGCGCAAGCTAGGCTTACTGCTGTCTTAACCTGCCGGGCTCCAGTGATCCTCCCACCCCATCCTCCCAGGTAACTTGGACTACAGGTGTGCACCACCATGCCCAGCTAATTTTTGTATTTTTTTTTTTTTGGTAGAGACATGGTCTCACCCTGTTGCCCAGGCTGGTCTCGATCTCCCGGACTCAAGCAATCCACCCACCTCAGCCTCCCAAAGTGTTAGGATTACAGGCATGAGCCACAACACCTGGTGGCATTTTAAATAATAAAAGAAATATATGCATATTTTGTATAAAATAAAGAAGAGGACAAAGAACTAAATTAAAAATTACCTACCTTGTGTAAGCTTATAGACTTGGAAGGTAATGCGTCATCCAGCACATGGAATCAAATACATAAATTTGGATGAACACATAAGCAATAACTAATTAGCTCAAACAACATTTAAATTGATCTTTCTGGTGAAAAGGCATTAGCAAAAGCAATCTAAAGAACACCTGTCTAGATGAACTAGCATCGACAATTAGGTTCTTCAGGGAATGAGAAGTTTCCAGTAGCCTTCCCTCCAATAGGAGGCAATAGAGCTTTTTGTTTGTTTGTTTATTACTGTAATCAAGAACATTTAAGGAGGCCAGAGGAAAATACGCCCACCTCTTAATTTCTAAGAGGAGGCAACTTCCTTAAGTCACTCACTTAATTAGCATGGGCTGGGCTGGGGGTAGGGATGCTCTGCAGGATTCTCTGCTTGACACTCTTCCTCTTCCTCTTTAAGAAATCTGGGTTCAGGCCAGTTAAAACCTGTATTAGAACGTCCAGCATCATCTTTGGATGTCCTCTATCACCAAGCATGGTGTGTTATTCAGAGTATATGTTGGGTGACTATTTGTGGAACAGATAAACTAATACCCTAACTTAAATAGCGAACAGATTAGATTTGTTGTCTATAGGTGTTTTCATTTGGGAATCCTTTAAATATTGCCTAAACTTTCTATGTCTATTCTCTTTGCCTAAAATTTCCAGGTCTCTGTTACCTTATTGGTGGGTATGTGTGCCCTGACTACTCATCCATTTGGAGAATGTGAACTGCTTAAAATGAGACAGAGGGTTTACTCTGCAGAACCAAGTATGTCACCTAACTGATAGTAAGTGCTTCATGAATGGTAAGTGTATAGTTTGGAAGAAGGATGTTTAAAAAATACTGTACGCCTGAACCTACTAATAAAAGTAATTAATGTGGCTCTTCAATCAAGTCCCCAAAATGTGGAGCTTTAGAACTTAGAAGTTGTCTGCTCAGACTCTCCTTTTAGAGTCTTAGGATCTTATCTAAGGTCACCTGTAATTCCAGCACCTTGGGAGGCCGAAGCAGGCAAACCATGAGGTCAGGAGTTTGACAGCAGCTTGGCCAACATGGGGAAACCTGTCTCCACTAAAAATACAAAAATTTAGCTGAGTCTGTAGTCCCAGCTGCCCTGGAGGCTGAGGCAGGAGAATCACTTGAACCCAGGAGGTGGAGGTTGCCGTGAACTGAGATCGTGCCACTGCACTCCAGTCCTAGTGACAGAGTGAGACTCCGTCTAAAAAAAAAAAAGAAATCTGGGCTGTAAACTTTTCAATAAAAGAAAAAAATTTGGTCCAGACAATGTGACCCAAGAAGGAGCAAGTGGTGAATTTGATTGGTGCAGAAGTAGGAGTGGCAAGCGTGGTGCCCACATATGTCTCTAGAATGGCTAGTGCTGCCCATGCAGGGGCAGTCTGAAGCCACAAAGGCTGCCACTGCACAGCTACAGGGAGCATCATTCACAGAGACCAAGGTGAAAATGTCAAATGAGAAGCTTGGCATCACTCCTTGCTGCCCCCTCTCTAGATGCTGCCCCAATAATAATAATAACAGCTAACATTTATTGAGCACGGACTAGAGGCCATGCATTTTATGTGCAACATCTCATTGATTCCTTGCAGCCGCTCCATGACCTAAGTAACATTAATATTCCCATTTTAAAGACAGCACAGTGATCATACAATAAATGTGTTATGCAAAACAGGGCACCTTTTACATTAAAAAGGTTTTTTTTTAGTAGAGATGAGGTCTCACTGAGTTATGCAAGCTGGTCTCAAACTCCTGGACTCAAGCGATCCTCCCACCTCAGCCTCCCAAAGTGCTGGGATTACGGGTATGAGTCACCACACCCAGGCTCCAATAAGGCACTTTTGAGAGAGAGAGGAGGTGCTATTACTAATGACACCAGGACAACAGGTGTAAACCAGGTCTGACTCAGGCAGGGCAGAGCACGTGGTCACCCTCCAGATAAGGGCCTTCAGGTGCAGGGTGCTGGCTTGCACAAGACCAGGGACATGGCTGAGCAGGGATACTCTATAATGTGAGCCACAGCATGTTTCCACTGGGCAGCTTTATATCTTCGTGCTGGGCATTTTGGAGTATCCATGTTTTGTTCTGTCAAAAAAAAAATATATATATATATATGTATATATATATGTGTGTGTGTGTGTGTGTGTGTGTGTATATATATATATATGAAGAAACTGTGTAAAATCTACTTCAAATCGTTATGTAAGATTAAATCAGGGCAAAATACTTAATCTACGGGGAGGAGCTCAAAGCAGTAGTCACTCAGTAAACTCACTTCCTTCCCTCTAGCTCACCTCTGTGTGAACTCTGCAAATCCCTTCGCTTCTCTGGCCTTTGGTTGCCTCACTCATGCAGGAATGGAGTGGGATTAAGGGGAAACTTCTTCTCAACGCTGGCATTCTTCCTCCTCTGGTTCCTCTGGAGCCCATCTTTGTTCACCTACGTGCCCCAGGAGGAATAACCCTCTCTTCTGTCTTTAGTTAGGAGAAATGGCTTCTTTTATTCATGCTCGTTTCACTTTCCCTGCTTTCTCTGGGAGGCTGAAAATGGCGATGTGGGAGACTGTTCTTTCCTCCTGTTGTTTTTCTTCCACTGCCATCGGCTTGTGCCGGAGCTCCTCCTGTGGGTCTCTCCTCAGTGTGGGGCAGAAGTACCAGAGAGTGAGCTGCTGTGCTGTGCTGGGCAGGGAATCCCTTTGGATTTGGTTTGGTGGACTTTTTTTTTTTTCCACAACTTCATATCTATCACTTTATCCTTTCTTGAAATGACAAAATGTCTGTACAAAACAAACACACAAAAAACAAACCAGAAACTGCATTCAGAGGTCACAGCATCATGCCAATGTAAGGACCATTTTTACTAAGAACAAACATTGGAATTGAATTGAGAACCAACACCTTAATGAAGCAAAGGCAGTAGGAAGTGAGAAAAGCACCCGAGGCTTATGGAATGAGATGCTTCCCGGAGACTGACAGAAATCCTCAGGGCAGTGTGACCTCCAGAACAGGCAAGGGTACCAGCATGCATTTTTCTTCCCTCTCCTTTTTTTCCCCTCCCTTTTATCTTTTCTTTTTCTTTTCTTCTCCTTCTCTTCTCTTCGCTATTTCTTTTCTTGAGACAGGGTCTCACTCTGTCACCCAGGCTGGAGTACGGTGGCGCAATGACAGTTCACTATCGCCTCGACGTCCTGGGCTGAAGCAATCCTCTAGAACTACAGATAGGCACCACCATGCCTGGGAAATTTTTTAATGTTTTATAGCAGACCAGGTGCAGTGGCTCACACCTGTTATCCCAGCACTTTGGGAGGCTAAGGCAGGAGGATTGCTTGAGTCCAGGAGTTCAAGACCAGCCTGGGCAATATAGGGAGACCCTGTTCTTACAAAACACAAAAAAAATTGGCCGGGCATGGTGGTGCACATTCATAGTCCTAGCTACTTGGGAGACTGAGGTGGGAGGCTTGCTTGATCCTGGGAGGCTGAGGCTACAGTGAGCTGTGATTGTGCCACTGCACTCTAGCCTGGGTGACAGAGCCAGACTCTGTCTCAAAAAACTGAATAAAAATAAAATTCTTTGTAGAGAGAGAGTTTTGCTATGTTGCCCAGGCTGCTCTCAAGTTCCTGGCCTCAAAGTATCCTCCCACCATGGCCTCCAAAGTGCTGGGATGACAGGTGTGAGCCACCTCGCCCAGCCCCTTCCTTATTTCAAAGATATTGATTGAGCACCTACCTTGTTGCATTTCAGGAACTACTCTAGGCTCTGAGGGTTCGAATAAACCAAAAATAGTCATGCTCCCTGCCTTCACAGAGTTTTCCCTGTAACAGTGAGAGAGGTGTTGATCCAGTAACCACACAAATGTGTCAGATGGTGACCCTGAGGAACGCCGTTGAAGGAGACGTGTGATGGGTGCCACAGCCTGCTTTGACTTTGTGAGGGAGGCTGGGCAAGGTCTCCCTGAGGAAGTGACGAGGCTCACACCGAGACGGGAAGGATGAGTCAGCATTCCGGGCAGAGGAAGCAGCTTGTGTAGAGCCCTGAGGTGGAGGGAAGCTCCTCCAGTTTGAAGAACTGAAAGAGGGCCAGGCATCTGGAGCCCTGAGAGCAAAAGGGAGAGGGTGCAAGATGGGCTGGAGAGGGAGGTAGGGCCCAAGTCACACCCAGCCTTGGAGGCCTTGTTACGGATTTAGGCTGTTCCTAAAAACCATGGGCAACTTTTGCAAGTGTTTTCAGCAGGAAGGTGTTATGATCAGAGTTTATTTGAAAGTGATCACTGCAGGAAAATGGATTCAAAGGAGGCGGGAAAGGGAGCAAGGAAACAATAAGACATAACAGTAGCTGGTGTGTATGGAACATGTTACTGTGGACCACGTGCTGCTCTGTGATCTCTCTACACATCCTCTCCTTCAATCCTCACAGCACTGTGGGCTAGGGATTATCATCCCTCTCTTTTCACAGGAAAGGAGACTGAGACACAGAGTCACTGGACCAGCGTTGGTTAGCTTGTAAGTGCTAGAACCAGGCTGTGACCCTGGTAGTCCTTGGCTAGAGCCTGAAGCTTAGTTACTACATCCCAGGGGCTCCTTCCCACCCACGGGCTGGGCAGCACACAGTGGGGGTTTACACCAGGGTAGTGCCATAGACAAAACAATATTAAACGGGAAGGACTGTCAACACTCAGACCAGCAGTAGGGGAGGGGAGAGGGAGAGCCAGGTGGGGGTGCAGCTCAGGGGATGGAGCATTTGGGAAGGGCTGGGTTTGAGGTGGCACAGATATCTGAGGGCATGGAGGCTTCTGTACAGATCTGAAGCTAAGGAAAAGAAAACAGCTTTGAGGATTTGGAGCCAAGATGGCCAAATAGACACAACTCCAGTGCACAACACCCAGTGAGAAAGATGCAGAAATCGAGATCTCCTAGCTCCAACCAAGGTACCAGGTGCATTTCAATGCATCTGGTCTGACAGTAAGCAAAGCCCAGACAGGGCAAACTGAGGTCGGGAGGGGTGCCACTTCACCCAGAAAGTGCATCTGACCAGTGAGTCAGAGGATCCCCCTCTGGCATTCCAGTCCAGATACAGCGCTTCCCCCAAAGCCACAGCAATACACAGAACAGGGGATCTTTGCCAGTCAGTGCTGGGAATTACAAGCACAGAGTTGAATAATAATCCAGGATGGTGTCCCGGATTGGCGCACAGATCTAAGCAAACGCATAAGCCCATAAACCGGCTGGGAAAGCTTGCAGACCGAGCTATCGCCCCCTCCCCCTGCCGGGAGACAGAGGAGCTGAAAGCAGGAAGGCAGACGGTGCAGCTGGGCGGGTCCCTATCCTCCCCCACAAACCCCAGAGGGCTGAAGCACTAACTCTAGTGGGTTACACAGCCAGTGCCTCAGTCTGAGCTGAACCCTGAATGACCCAGCTCTGTGGAGGAAAGACACAACCCACCATTAAAAGGGTGAGACTAGGCTTCATATTTTAACAAAAAAACACAGGAAACCTACATAGCAATGGGACGGTGTTCTTGACCACCCAGCAGTGCCTCCAGGTCAGTGGAAGAGGTGGGCCTAACCTCCCAGTGTAAACCAAAAAGACACAGGAAGCTTACCTAGTAACCTGAAGGAGTCCCTAGAAACCCAATAGTGCCTCTACAGGCAGACAAGCAACCTCATCAAGCAGCTCCCTGAGATCACAGCCAGGTGAATCCATGAAGATGGGAAAAAAACAGCACAAAAAAGAAGAAACCATGAAAAATCAGAACACCTCTTCTCCTTCAAGGGATCATAACTCCCTGACAATACGGGAACACAACATGACCAAGAAAGAGTGTGACGAATTGACAGAAACAGGCTTCAGAAGGTGGATAATAACAAACTTTTCTGAGCTAAAAGAACAAGTTCTAACTCAATGCAAAGAAACCAAAAGCCTTGAGAAAACATTAGATGAAATGCTAACTAGGAAAACCAGCTTAGAGAAGAAAATAAACAACTTGATGGAGCTGAAAAACACAACACAAGAACTACCTGAAGCAAACACAAGTTGTAATAGCTGAACTGGATCAAGCAGAAGAAAGGATATCAGAGACTGAAGATCAACTCAATGAAATAGAGAAGGGAAGATTAGAGAAAAAAGAGTGAAAAGAAATGAACAAGGCCTCCAAGAAATATGGGATTATGTGAAAAGACCTAATCTACGCTTGATCGGTATACCTGAATATGATGGGGAGAATGAATCCAAGCTGGAAAACATGCTCCACGATATTATCCTGGAGAACTTCCCAACCTAGCAAGGCAGTCCAACATTCAAATCCAAGAAATACAGAGAACTCCACAAAGATATTCCTTAAGAAGAGCAACCCCAAGGCACATAATCATCAGATTCACCAGAGATGAAATGAAGGAAAAACTGCTAAGGGCAGCCAGAGAGAAAGGTCAAGTCACCCACAGAGGGAAGCCCATCAGACTCACAGTGGATCTCTTGGCAGAAACCCTACAAGCCAGAAGCGAGTGAGGGCCAATATTCAACATTCTTAAAGAAAAGAACTTTCAACCCAGAATCTCATATCCAGCCAAACTAAGTTTCATAAGTGAAGGAGAAATAAAATCCTTTACAGACAAGCAACTACTGAGAGATTTTGTCACCACCAGACCTGCCCTACGAGAGCTCCTGAAAGAAGCACTAAGCATGGAAAGGAACAAGTACCAGCCACCACAAAAGCACACCAAATGGCAAAGACCAAAGATGCAATGAAGAAAATGAGTCAACTAACGGGCAGGAAAACCAGCCAGTAACAAAATGGCAGGATCAAATTCACACATAACAATATTAATATTGAATGTAAACGGCCTAAATGCCTGAATCAAAAGACACAGACTGGCAAACTGGATAAAAAGTCAAGACCCATTGGTGTGCTATATTCAGGAAACCCATCTCACATACAAAGACAAACATAGACTCAAAATAAAGGGATGGAAGAAGATTTACCAGGAAAATGAAGAACAAAAAAAGCAGGGGTTGCAATCCTAGTCTCTGATAAAATGGACTTCAAACCAACAAAGATCAAAAGAGACAAAGAAGGGCATTACATAATGGTAAAAGGATCAATCCAACAAGAAGAGCTAACTATCCTAAATATATACACACCCAACACAGGAGCACCCAGATACATAAAGCAAGTTCTTAACGACCTAAAACGAGATTTAGACTCCCAGACAATAATGATGGGAGACTTCAACACTCCACTGTCAATATTAGATCAATGAGACAGAAGATTAACAAGGGCATCCAGAACTTGAATGCAGACCTGGACCAAATGGACCTAATAGACATATACAGAACGCTCCACCCCAAATCCACAGAATATACATTTTTCTCAGCACCACATTGCACTTACTCTAAAATTGACCACATAATTGAAAGCAAATCACTCCTCAGCAAATACAAAAGAATGGAAATCATAATGAACAGTCTATCAGACCACAGCAACTCACGATTAAGAAACACACTCAAATCCATACAACCACTTGAAAACTGAACAACTTGCTTCTGAGTGTCCACTGGATAAACAACAAAATGAAGGCAGAGTAAAGATGTTCTTCAAAACCAATGAGAATGAAGACACAACTTACCAGAATCTCTGGGACACCTTTAAAGCAGTGTCGAGAGAGAAATTTATAGTAATAAATGCCCACATGAGAAACAAGGAAAGATCTAAAATTGACAATCTATCATCAAAATTGAAAGAGCTAGAAGAGGAAGATAAAAAAAACTCAAAAGAAGACAAGAAATAACTAAGATCAGAGCAGAACTGAAGGAGATAGAGACACAAAAATCCCTTCAAAAAATCAATAAATCCAGGAGCTGGTTTTTTGAAAAGATCAACAAAATAGACCACTAGTCAGACTAATAAAAAAGAAAAGAGAGAAGAATCAAATAGATGCAATAAAAAAAGATAAAGGGGATATCATCACAGATTCCACAGAAATACAAACTACCATCAGAGATTACTACAAACAGCTCTATGTGCCTAAACCTATAAACAAGGACAAAATGGGTAAATTCCTGGACACTTGTACTCTACCAAGACTAAACCAGGAGGAAGTTGAAACCCTGAATAGACCAATAACAAGGGCTGAAGTTGAGGCAGCAATCAATAGCCTACCAACCAAAAAAAGTCCAGGTCCAGATGGATTTACAGCAGAATTCTACCAGACATACAAAGAGGAGCTGTTTCCATTCCTTCTGAAACTATATCAAACAATACAAAAAGAAGGAATCCTCCCTAACTCATTTTATAAGACCAACATCATCCTGATACCAAAACCAGGCAGAGACTCAACTAAAAAAGAAAACCTCAGGCCAATATCCATGATGAACATTGACGCAAAAATCTTCAATAAAATACTAGCAAACCAAATGCAACGGCACATCAAAAAGCTTATTCATCACGATCAAGTAGGCTTCATCCCAGGGATGCAAGGCTGGTTCAACATATGCAAGTCCATAAACATAATCCACCACATAAATGGAACCAAAGACAAAAACCACATGATTATCTCAATAGATGCAGAGAAGGCCTTCGACAAAATTTAACAGCCCTTCATGCTAAAAATTCTCAACAAACTAGGTATCAACAGAATGTATCATAAAATAATAAAAGCTATTTATGAGAAACCTACAGCCAATGTCATACTGAAGAGGCAAAAGCTGGAAGAATTCCCTTTGAAATCAGGCACTAGACAAGGATGCCCTTTCTCACCACTCCTATTCATTATAGTATTGAAAGTTCTAGCCAGAACAATCAGGCAAGAAAAAGAAATAAAGGATATTCAATTAGGAAAGGAGGAAGTCAAACTGTCTCTATTTGCAGACAGCATGATTGTATACTTAGAAGACTCCATCATCTCAGCCCAAAAATCTTCTCAAACTGATAAGCAACTTCAGCAAAGTCTCAGGATACAAAATCAATGTGCAAAAATCACAAGCATTCCTATACACCAATAACAGACTTAAAGAGAGCCAAATCAAGAATGAACTGCCATTCACAATTGCTACAAAGAGAATAAAATACCTAGAAATACAACTAACAAAGGATGTAAAGGACCTCTTCAAGGAGAACTACAAACCACTGCTCAATGAAATAAAAGAGGACACAAACAGATGGAAAAACATTCCATGCTCATGGTTATAAAAATCAGTATCATGGAAATGGCCATACTGCCCAAAGTAATTATGGATTCAATGCTATCCCCATCAAGCTATCAATGAACTTCTTCACAGAACTGGAAAAAACCACTTTAAACTTCATATGGAATCACAAGAGAGCCCGCATAGCCAAGACAATCCTAAGCAAAAAGAACAAAGCTGGAGGCATCACACTGCCATACTTCAAACTATACTACAAGGCTACAGTAATCAAAACAGCATGGTACTGGTACCAAAACAGAGACATAGGTCGATGGAACAGAACAGAGACCTCAGAAGCAACACCACACATCTACAACCAACTGATCTTTGACAATCCCGACAAAAACAGGCAATGGGGAAAGGATCCCCTGTTTAATAAATGGTGCTGGGAAAACTGTTTAGCCATGTGCAGAAAACAGAAACTGGACCCCTTCCTGACACCTTACACTAAAATTAACACCAGATGGATTAAAGATTTAAACATAAAACCTAACACCATAAAAACACTAGAAGAAAACATAGGCAAAACCATCCAGGACATAGGCATAGGCAAGGACTTCATGACTAAAACACCAAAAGCAATGGCAACAAAAGCCAGTATAGACAAATGGGATCTAATTAAAATTCAGAGCTTCTGTACAGCAAAAGAAATCATCATTAGAGCAAACCAGCAACCAACAGAATGGGAAAAAAGTTTTGCAGTCTACCCATCTGACAAAGGGCTAATATCCAGAATCTATAAAGAACTAAAACAGATATACAAGAAAAAAACAAGCAACCCCATTCAAAAGTGGGCGAAGGATATGCAGAGACACTTTTCAAAAGAAGACATATACGAGGCCAACAAACATGAAAAAATGCTCATCATCACTGGTCATTAGAGAAATGCAAATCAAAACCACATTGAGATACCATCTCATGCCAGTTAGAATGGCGATCATTAAAAAATCTGGAAACAACAGATGCTGGAGAGGATGTGGAGAAATAGGAACACTCCTACACAGTTGGTGGGAGTGTAAATTAGTTCCACCATTGTGGAAGACAGTGTGGCGATTTCTCAAGGATCTAGAAATAGAAATTCCATTTGACCCAGCAATCCCATTACTGGGTATATACCCAAAGAACTATAAATCATTCTACTACAAAGACACATGCACACGTATGTTCATTGCAGCCCTGTGTACAATAGCAAAGACTTGGAACCAACCCAAATGCCCATTAATGATAAACTGGACAAAAAAAATGTGGCACGTATACACCATGGAATAGTATGCAGCCATAAAAAATGATGAGTTCGTGTCCTTTGTAGGGACTTGGATGAATCTGGAAACCATCATTCTCAGCAAACTGACACAAAAACAGAAAACCAAACACCACATGTTCCCATTCATAGGCAGTTTTCGAACAATGAGAACATGTGGACTCAGGGAGAGAAGCATCACACACTGGGGGCCATTGGTGGGGCCTAGGGGAAGGACAGCACAGGGTGGGGAGGGTCGGGAGTGATAAAATGGGGAGAAATGCCGGATATAGTCAAAGGGGGAGTAGAGGCAGCAAACCACCTGGTTATGTATACACCTATGCAACAACCCTGCATGACCTGCACATGTACTCCAGAAACTAAAGCAAAATTGAAAAAAAGAAAGAAAGAAAGAAATAAAAGAAAGCAGCTTTGATAATCTAGTGTGGGCATCCTTATTTTCTGTCTTTCTTTTACTGGGAATTCCAGGAGATCAACTAAGAACTGCCTGCTTTGGTTCTCTTCTTTTAAAAAACCAGACCCATGCCAGTGTCGTTCCTGCTTTATTTATTTGCTCAACTTGATGTTTAATTCTTTTCGTTTCTAAAGGTTTTACTTTCACCATGAGTGCATTGCTAAAAATTCTGTCTGAAGACTGCTTGGATTCACATGCTCATTGATTCTCCCCCCACCCATTTCAGAATTAATCCGAGCAAATAGTCGTGTTTTCTAGCTGCCAAACTCTCCCACTTCTGCCAACTGACATTCTTAAATCTGACACTGGTCAGCCTTGACCCTTGAAATTTATGTATCATTTTATTTCAACAATTGCTTTAGGTGTTTACATGTTAAAATTTCTTAAGCAATACAGACTGTACTTTGTCAATAGCTGCTACAAAAATACATTTTTAAATACCCAGTTGCTACATTCTTGCCTCGAGATAATTTTCTGGAAAACTTGCTAAAGAACAATTTTCTCACAGATTTCTAGTAGGAATCTAATAGTTCACACTACTGGACTACAAAGGCCTATTTGGCAAACCGATTCTCTGACACACTCATATGGACGTGCACACACACACCCACACACAGAGTTTTTAAAAGCAAGATGAAGACATGCACTATTGCAAACATGTTTTAAATTCTAAAATATATCACCAGAGGGAAAACCCTCACAAGTTAGAATTAGAATTCTAACTATGCAGAGTACCTTTGGCTAAGCTACTGTCCCTTGGTGATTCCACAAAGGCAGCAAGGCTCTGTGTATGTTTCTTTGTTAAAATGCACTGTGATATGGGGGTTGATCATCCATTCCTCAGTTCATACAATGATTATTTGGCATTTACTCTGTGCCAGATTGGTATACCAGGAGGGCATATGCTCCATTTTTAAAAAATACAGAGTCTGTCTCTACTGCCCAGGCTGGAAGGAAGAAAGGAAGGAAGGAAGGAGGGAAGGAAAGAAGGAAGGAAGGAGGGAAAGAGAAGAGAATGAGGGAGAAGTTTGCAGGACAGGATGGAAAATAGAAGAAAATGAAGAAAGTTTTCTTTAAAAAAAAGTAGTATATTTTTAATTAAAATAGCAATACATACCTATGGTTTAAAAAACATCCAGAAGAGTATAGTGAAATGTAAGTCTGTATTCCACCCTAGTGGCCCAGCCCTCCAGCTCCCTCTCTGCAGGCAACCCCTGTGGCCTGCTGGTTCTTGCATCTTCTTTCAGAGCTATTTTACGCCCTCCTCTGACCCACTCTTTTTCACTTAATATGGTATCTTGGAGATAGTGCCACATGAGGACAGATAAATCTACCCCGTTATGAACGATGCGTTCTTTAAGTGGTTCTTTGTGCGGACTTCTGGGCTCACAGATAAGAGTGCATAGGAAAAATGTGTAGCCTTGAAATTTCCCTCTGAAGAGATTATAGCAAGTTACACTGTGTTATGCTCCTCCCGATCATAGACAGTGCAATGTATTAGTAAATATCTTTTTTATTTTACTCAACCTGACAAGTGGAAAGTGAAATCTTATTTTACTTTGGATTTTTTTTTTAATTGAGAGGAAGAGAATCTTAAAAATATTTAGTGGCCAATTTGGTCTCTTTTGTTTTTGGTGAACTGCCTGCTCACGTCCTGGCCCATTTTTCTTTTGGGTCGTTGATCTTTTACTTATTGATTTTTAAAAATGGAGAAGGTTGAAGTGAACAGGAAGAAAAGGTTGAAGAGGGCTAGGCCTCCAGGGCACCCACCCGGGTCCTCCATTTTTGCAGAGGAGCTGTAGACAGAGCCCTGTAGGTTCTTTTCGAATTGAACAGCTCTTAGTTGAACTGATGTCTGCAGCCTTGGCCTGTGATTTCTTTCTCTAAGAGGTTTACAGTTTCATGAGTCCTGTGAGGCAGAGGGGGGAAGGAAGGAAACCCCCATTCTCGGAGTGTGCATTGTTGGCCCATGAAAGGATGGGGCGAAGCCTGTGGAGGAGCAGGTAGCTGGGTAGAAACAGTCCCTGGCAGTGGGTGAAGCTCCCTGAAGCTCTGAGTCAGCTCAGACCTTGACCCTGGGTCCCCGGGGTAAGGGATTTCGGAGTCTCCTTGCTGGGTCTTGGTGTTTACTTGTGGGCACAGGTATCCTCTATTGATCTACATGGTGTGGCCTTCCAGACCTGGAGTGGACCAGCCCATCTCTGTTCTACTGTACTTGGTCATTCTGGATGCAGGATGGTCATTCTTAATGCCTACTTGGTCCAAGCTGGGCACCTTCACACATGGACTATCACCACTGGGACCACACCCTGCCAGCCACTCTCCTGGTCCACAGCTAGTCCTAGGCCAAAGGCCCAGAGGGCCAGAGGGTGAGGAGGTTGAGGAAGCAGAGTGGGGCTGGGGCATCCTTTTTCTCAGGTAGTGGCTCCCACTTGTTGCATTTTCCATGTCGCACAGAGAAGGTTCACCTGGAAGCCACGTTATACCCTAAACTCCTCAATAGGAATCTAAGAAAGTACCTTACCTCAGGGCAGAACTTGGAGCTTCTGTTACATATGAAATGTCAGAGATGTGAGCTGTTTTGTAAATGATCCCATCACAACATACAAATCATACAGTTAAAAATGACCTAAGAAGTGAAAGGACAGAAACACATTTTAAGCATTTATTAGCACATAAGACATGCCAGGTACACATGTGACATTTGGCCCTTGCCATACCTGATAGGTAGTGACCATTATTATCCCCACTTTGCAGATGACAAAATGAGGCTTAGGACATTTAAGTGACATTCTTTAAATTACAGGGCTAGAAAGTGGAAAGGCAGGCATTGGAACCTAGCACTATCTAATGCTATCACTCTATATATGCATGTAGGTTCCCATTGCATGAATGTAGCTGTGGCTGTGGCTAAAGAAGACCTTACAGACTCAGCAACTAGCTTCATGTTTCTTGATGCTTTGCAGATTCTTCTTTTCCTGAAAAAGAGACCTGTCTAGGGGTTCTAGACAAAAACAGACCCACCTCATGATAAAACCGTATAAAACCGTATAAAACAATCACATCTCATAAGAACTCACTCAATACAGTGAGAACAGCATAAGGGAACCCTCCCCCATAATGTAATCACCTCCCATGAGGTCCCTCCCACAACATATGGGGATTATGGGAACTATAATTCAAGATGAGATTTGGGTGGGTGCACAGCCAAACCATATCATCAGATATTAGGGAAGAAAATGCTACATTAAATATACACATTTTTAAGCAACAAACAGCATGCATTTTATTAATGTAATTACTCCATCTTAACTACACTCCAAAGATTCCTTGGAGTCACCAGAACATTGGCAGTTGCTGCAAAGAAGAGGTGGTGACACTTTGATAAAAGTGCCTGTGAGTTTGACCTCTTTAGCACCCCTGATCTGGGATCTTAATTTTTTTCCCCTTAATTGATTACATCTTGCAGGAAGTTAAATAGCTTCTTTGAAAGTGCTTGACAGACAGATATTTTGCATAAACATCTGTTTATGAAGCATAAACACCAACATCTCCGGCTTTGAAAATCCTTTATTCTGAAAGCTTTGGCTGATTTCACCTATTATAAGCAAATGACAATTCCTCTTAGCAACTCTTCTACCTAGCAGTTGACATGTTTATTTTGACAATGATTGTAAAATTCATTCTGATTTCTAAAGCACCCAAATGTGAAAAAGCAGGAGTCTTAGAATTGAGAAGACATTATTTTAATATTTTGCAACATACATTTGACCAAAAGCAATACAGGTTATATGTGTAAAAAAAACCTGGAAGTTGTAATTGTGATTCTCTATCTGGCTTTGTAATTTGGGAACTAAACTGCAATAAGGGCCAGAGATTTGAAGCGGGGAGTCTTAGATATTGTATCCAATGCAAATATCACTTCAAGATAAGTTATCTTTCATCTAATCATCACATTTTGAAGAGCCTATTCTGTGCCAGATATGTGCTATGTACATTCTCTATTAGACTTCATAAAAAATTGTATAAAACTGACCATATTGTTCGTTTTGACAGATTAAAAAACTGGTGCTCAGAGAAATGATTGTTCCATATAACTCATCTGTGTGGAAGATCTTGAATTTGAACCCAAGACTTGAATTTGACTCCAAAGCTTAGATTCTTTCAAATACAATAACTTTCTCCAGTTGTGTCGTGTTAAGTATGTTTAGTGTACTCAGAACACAAAGAATGACTCCAAAGATCTGTTAGGGGCCAGAGAAGGAGTAGTGTCACACATACACCACACACACACACACACACACACACACACACACACACACACACAAAACGCAATTCTTAGGGAGTTTCCCTAATGAAAGGGAAATTCAGAGATGGCTGAAGGTGCTAAACATGTCACTATGTAACAGCTGCATAAAGCATAAAAACTTCACTGGTACAGACTGTTGAAGGGAGGGTTGGATTGAATTAGTAGAAAGTATGAATTTTAAACTCATTTACATAATACAGATTTTCCTAATCCGTTATGGATTTCAAAATGGATTTCCATCCATTCTCTCATTTCATGATCATAACAACCTTCTCAGACTAGGCAGAGTTGATACTATCAACCCAATTTTACAGGTAAGAAAAATAAGGGCTAAGAAAGTTAAGTGCCTTGCCTATGGTCAGAGAGCTATTTAATGACAAACACACACCTTTTTACTCTGCAGAGTGACCTAACAAATTCCTTCTGAATTACCAGAAAATTATTGGATAAGACTGATGTGTATTCTTATGTTAATTATTCATATATAAGGGATTGCCTGAAGTGCTCAAAGATGTATTTCAAACATTTCCCCTGTAATCTCATTTACATCATTCTTCTGCACTGCTTAGAAAGACAGAGTTTGCTAAATGGAAGGAAAATTTCTACCCAGATCCCAATCAAGTTATTATAAATTCCAAATTAATAGGGTCTAAATAAACAAGAGCTTATTATGGAGCTAAAAGCTGATAATGTTATTTGTTTCTGATATCTTTTCTCATTTGCCTCAGCCCCAATTTAAGCATTTTATCTACTGCATTTTTTCTTCCTGTTTCCTTATTAGAGAAACAGGGCAAGAGAGGCATAGAAGGAAAGAATTACTTGTATGTGAATAAGATTAATAACCTGAAATTATAGAAGGGGGTGTAGAGGCATCTTTTTGGTAATTTATCATAATGTTTAGTAACAGCAATTTGCAGTAGTGAAATAACTAATCTTTACTTCTCCTGGGTATGTGTTGTATTTATCGGCTATGCTTTACTTACATATTTTTTTATTACTCCATTTCCTAAATTATTTAAACTTACAAGGCAACCTCTAACTTATTAATGGTAAGGCAGGCTTCGGGAATGGGAATCATGCAAATAATGATTTCATTTTTTTACCCGTGTTTTTAGGGGACTGAGATATCTTTGTCATTTACCTGGGGTTTATAGGGACCAAAAAGCTGCACATCATTCCCCACTGGGGACAGGCAACCCAGCCTGAACTCCAAGGGCCAGGAGGACTCATCTCTATAAAATAAACTTTATATAAATAGCATCTGGGTGGAAATTTGGTTTTCCTTGTGCTGGGTTTCCTTACCTTTTTAAAAGAATCCTAAGGGATTGAGACGAGTGAGGGACAGGCCAATAGCATGAAAGGCCCAGTGCTTCTTAGAGATACGTCTTCCATGATTAAAAAATAATGAATTTTTTGTTTGCCAGGTGCAAGGAATAAACACTCTTGGATTCTCTCTGTTCTGTCGTTTTCCCTCTAATCTACAAACACACCACAAAGGCTCCTCTGTTCCTCCCCTCAATCGCATTTCTCATTCAGACGTCCTTCCTGTTTGGGGTTCTGTTTCTTACTTCCATTTGGTTCTTTGCTTTCCTGTAGGGGCTTCTAAGTCTGTTTGTTTTCAGGTTTCTCACATTTTTCTGGTTTTGAATTGTTCCTTTCTGCAGCACAACCTCTCCGTGTCGCTCCTTTCTCACTTCCCTCCCTGTCTATTGTGTACCTGGTATTACGCACCATCTTGGCTTCTGTTTACTTCCCTCCTCCTAGCTCTGATTGCTTTATCTCTGGCCCCTCACTTCCGCTCCTCGATTCTCCTGTTCCCATCTCGATGCCCTTTGACCAAACATCCTCTCCCCACCCCACTTAAAGCAACTGAAGAAACAGTCCCAACTCGAACGGAGTGGTGAGAAGAGACTGGAAAGCACAGAGAGGTGGAGTGACCCCGGGAAGGGCGCGCGAGTCACGTGAACGACTCCCCACGCGCGGCGGGCCTCCTCTGTCGGCGCGTGTCCTCGCGAGGGAAAGACCGGCGCGAAGGACGGCAGGAGGAGGAAGTGACGGCGGCGCTCAGGGCACAGGCGCTGCCAAGCCGTTCTTTACATCCTGCCTCAGCGTTCGTCTTGGGAACTCTACAGAACCAGCGTGTATTCCAAGCCCAGAGCGGCTGAAATCCGCTTCCCCAGAACTGGGATCCAGACGCTCTTGAAACGAAAACTGCAGGGCAGTAGAGTCAGGGCGTTTCCGCTTGACCCTAAATTACTCTGAAACTACTTGTGGGAGAGTGCTGACGCCGACCTCCAGAACAAGCCTCTGCCTTCTCATGCTTGCCTATGACCCAGCCTCGCCCTTGGCATTTTTTAATTTTAAAAGTATTTCCAGAGATGTTCATGAATAGCCCACACGTTTGAGACCCACCTTGCCGCCACGCCGATTGTACTGCAGAGGAAAACCCGTGACACTCCACACCGGAAGTTTTGCTTCTCTCTCACCCTTCAGGAAAAAGAAAGAAAAGGAAAAGAAAGAAAAAACCAAGCATAGTAAGTATTTAAAAGCCAGATGAACAAGAAGCTCTCAGAAAAACAGTTTTAGCAGCCCAGTCATAGTAAGAAGAACATAGTGAAATGTTCAAACAACTTGACTTTTCTCCCTTTCCCTCCCCGGCCTGGGTGGCTTCTGGAGCCCCGTGCGGTCCCTGTGTGGGGACAGTGGGACCTGAAGTGCTGCTGAGGAAGCGTGATGGCATCACTGATTCTGCTTCTCCTTCTTCAGGCAGGTGTCTGTTTGCCGATTTTGAAACCGAGTCCCAGGGAAAACACCTAGCGGTTCAAATTCTCCAAAACAACCATAAGCCAGTACGTTTGTAAATGGTTTTAATTTGGACAAAAGAAGGCCTTTGCTAGGGTGAGCTGAAAGGGAAAATTACCCCAAAGTTATAACATTATTTTCTAGCATCCTGCGTGATGTCAGTATCCCCCCCCTCCCACCCTGGCCTATTCTTTAGACCAAAGGGAGCGAGCGGAGCTGGGCCTTGGGCATCGCCGGAGGAAGGACAGCAGAGGCTCGTGCCTGACCCTGCGCGGCGAGGGTGGGCCTGAGCGGGCTGCACCTTCCCGCCGAGGCAGCCGCCAAGCCTCAGCTCTGCCCGCTCAGCTCTGCCGTCATGGGGGACTTCTTGGTCCACGTGGGTCCTCTCTTCAACAATATCTGCTTGTTTTTGTTATTTCCTGGCTTCACACAGATAACAAAAGGGTGAGCTAAAAACTGACTCCATATAACAGAATGATACACACACAGAGAGTTAGGAATAAATTACATTCCCACAAATACACACAAAATCATGCACTGGGGTTCTAGTTTTAGTGCTCATTTTTCCTCTCAAAAGAAGTTTTGAAATAAAACAAAAAGGAGAAATAAAAATAAAACACTAGAAAAAAAATCCACAGCCAGATGGGGTCCAGTGACTGGTATTCCTGAGTTTTTCTGTTTCTGTTTGTTTGGAACGTTGCTGGCTTTTGATTCCTACCTCCGAGGGCTGGCGGGAAAGGGTCACTGCCTGGTTGCTGAGCTCGGGACTCTCATCCCCTGTCAGGAGTTGTATCACTGTCTTTGTGTTACTGGGTAACAGATAGGGCTTGAGCAGCTGTGCACAGTGTTAGCTCCTGCACAGAGCCAAGCAATCGTGTAGCTGAGGATGGCCCCCTCCCTGCTGCCTGGGCAGGGCTCTGGGCCTCTCCCTTCTGCTCTGCCATAGAAGGAGGGGTTTAACTGGCTGTCTGCACTCTGCAACAAGGGAACCACCTCCAGGCTGAGTGTTTTCAGTAAAAACCCATCCCCACAATGGAGAAGCCATGAGCTCCTGTTACTTAAGTCGTCACACAAACGTCCCGTGCTGGAATCAGCTGAGGTTTTATTCTGACTCCACTTAAGAACTATGACTCTAGTAGATGAATTAGTTACCTAGGACGGCCATAAGAAAGTCTCACAAAATGGGTGCATACCTGTACAGTAAATAAAAATGTATTGCCTCACAGTTCTGGAGGTCAGAAGTCCAAAATGAAGATATTGTCAAGGCCATGCTCCCTCTGAAGGCGCTAGGGAGGGGGCCATTGTACCCTCACTCCTAGCTGCCAGTAGCCTCAGGAGCTCCTGAGCTTAGCTGCCTCCCTAGAGTCCTCCACCCTCACGTGGCCTGCTTCCTGCTTCTTTGTATCTTTTTCCCTCTGTGTGCATCTGTCTTTGTATCCAAATTTCTCCTTTTCATAAGGACACCAGTCATATTGGATTAGGGCCCAGGCCCACCCTAATGACCTTACTGGAACTTGGTTAACTGTGTAAAGAACTTGTTTGTTTCCAAACAAGACCACATTCTGAGGTATGGGATGTAGGACTTCAGTGCATCTTTTTAGGGGGACACAATTCTGCAAATAATCATCATCTACCTTGTCATTTAAATATTTTCTCAACTTACAAAAAATTATCTTGTTTTGTGAATCAGCACGAGAAATATTCTGTAACTAGAGTAAGGATGAATGAGATTCAAACAAATGGCAAAGAAGATCCGCTCGAGAGGTTAATAGTGGCCTGAGTGTCAGGAACTTCTGCCAGGCTTCTTCCCCTTGTGCGCGCCTGCTCAAGCCTCTTCCGGTTTCCCCAGCAAACTGGGACTCTGACTTATACTTTAAACTGAGATTTCAGCTGGCTTAACATTTTTTATTTTATTTTTGACTGTAATAGTGGCTCTCACCAGTAACAACAACAACAACAACAACAAAACACACAACTTTTCATTATCTATGAAGGAGGGGAGATCTGGAACATATATTAGTGTGTCACTAGGGATAATATTGGTTGTCCAGTAGCATTCACACTTACTGTTGTACAGTCATGATGTAAGCCTTAAGGGTATTTGAGATCTTGATATGAAAAGTAATTGAAAAGAATTTTTGGAATTGGGTTGTCATAGCATTTTCTTAAGAATGTCAGAGCATATTAAGATTAATGAACATCTCGGGTTCTTCTGATTTCCTAGGCAATATTCATAATGAACCTATGATTCAAGCCTTACCTTCCAGGGCTTACACGTTGGTTAATCATCTTTCATTTTCATAGCATAGCTTCTGCCCCCACAGATTCTCATAGCAGCCTCTACAGCTAAGAGAAATAGGTATGATGAGCAAATGAGAAAAACGAGGAGGCTCAAAGAGTGGAGGGACCTCACGGGTGGTCCCTGGGAGTGCCAGGGGCTGCTTCTCCAGCCCATGGTTCCTGTCATTTCATCTGGCTGCTAGCTCCTCCTACCAATCCATGGTGTTCTAAAAGGGGCTGATGTGATTTACAGGTTAGGCTAGTTTTCAGCGTCCCATTTGAACATTCTGTTTTTGATTTTATTTGCCAGTTTTTCTAGTTGGGTAAGACTCAGGTAGGTAAACTGGATCCTAGGAGAGATTTCTCACCTATCCCACTCTGAACTATAAAGGCTTCCCTGCAGGTGGGATTTAAAAGGGAAATGAGTGATAGCCAGGTGAGAGTTGGAGACCAAGCCTTGTTTTTGCATAGGGGGAATGCTTCATGCAAACGGGCGCTGGCGCGGGAGGGCTGGATCGTCTTTCTTCGCTGAGTTTTCCTCCCAGTCAGAAAAATTTATGTTTTCCTTTCTGATAATTTACTATCAGTGTACAAAATTAGCTCAGTAATGTTTTTTTTTAATTAAAGAGGATTTCGCCATATTGCCCAGGCTGGTCTCAAACTCCTGAGCTCAAGGGATCCACCTGCCTTGGCCTCCCAAAGTGCTGGGATTACAGGCATGAGCCACAGTGCCTGGCCCACTGTACAAAATTAGAGTACAGAGAAAGTAAATGTTGCTGCAATCTCAACACTTTTCCACCTCTGTCTAAGGGTCCGCCACACTGGTAGTTCAGATATATCCTTCCAGGTTTTTTTTTGTTTTCTGTTGTTTTGCTTCATTTTGTTTTGTTTTGAGACAGTCTTACTCTGTCATCCAGGCTGGAGAGCAGTGGTGTGATCTCAGCTCACCATAATCTCCACCTCCCGGGTCCAAGCGGTTCTCATGCCTCAGCCTCCAAATAGCTGGATTTACAAGCACAAGCCACCATGCCAGACTAAGACTCAGGTAGGTAAAGACTCGGTTAGGTAAACTGGAGAGATTTCTCACCTATCCCGCTCTAAACTATAAAGGCTTCCCTGCAGGTGGGATTTAAAAGGGAAATGAGTGATAGTTAAGCCCGGAAGAGCCAGGTGAGAGACGGAGACCAAGCCTTTTTTGTATTTTCAATAGAGACAGGGTTAACCATGTTAGCCAGGCTGGTCTCAAACTCCTGACCTCAAGTGATCCACCCGCCTTGGCCTCCCAAAGTGCTGGGATTATAGGAATGAGTCACTGTGTCTGGCCCTTCCAGGCTTTTTAGTACAAACACTATATTGGTCTGCATCTATATTTATATATAAATGAAATCATTAACATAATGGAATGTCATAATCTGGTCATTCTGCACCAGCTCTTTCTCTTCTTATATTGCAGACATTTTTCCATGTCAACTAGCGACAAAGATGTAACATATTTTTCTTTTTTATAAAAGCACATTTCATGTTTTAAAATAAAGCAGTCCTTGCACAGAATCAAATCATACAGAAAAGTATAAAATGAAAAGTAGAAGTCTTCCATCATTTACTTCTAGTTCTTTTCTTGAAGTAACCACTGTGACTCCTGTAATAGTTTCTCATATGTCCTTCCAGAAAATACAATTACTAGTATCACTGAATATGTACACATGGATAACTTTCATTCTGCTCTGTTGCTTGGTTTGTTTATGTAATACATCTTAAAATCTTAAAGAATCAAAACATACCAAATTCTTTTTAGCAGATGTGTAGTATTCCCTTACATGACTACACCATTATTTAACCAGTTCTCTATTAATGGACATTTAAGTTATCTTAAACTTTTGTACTAGAACAAACATCCTTTTACATAAAACTCTATAAACAGAATAAAGCACTGGTGTTCATTCCTCCATACTCTCGTCAGCTGTGGGCACATGCACTTTATTTGTGTTGTACAAAAACCTTTGCCAATTTGATAGGTAATACTTTTTTTAATTTTCATTTATTTGCTTATTAAGAAATCTATTTTATAGGATTTGTTGCCCTGAATTCTCTGTTCATGACTTATGCCTGTGTCTATTGCAATGTTTATCTTTTTCTTATCGATTTATAAAAAAAGGTTTGCATTCTTATGTGAAAGCATACACACAGAACTCCAGTTCTGTATCTAAGATTTTAAAAAGCAACTACTTTTTACATTTTCATGATTCTCTAACAAACTCCACAGAGATCAGGCTAAAGTTTACATTTATTGAAGCAAATTTTCCTAGTGAAATGTAAATCATGTAAAAACTTGATAAAAGAAAGATGCAGGAGAAAAGAATAGCTTGTTTTCTAGTGTCCCTTGCCATCTGAGGAACACTTTTAGGGAGATGGTGAATTTGCTAAGGAAATCATTCTTATCTATTTAATACACATTCCTCATTAGCAATTCTGTTATCCAACTTTAAACTGAAGCCAGACCTAAGTAAAAGTAATCAAAACTGTGTTTTCATAATTCCAAATGACTCTCACTCATTCTGACTGATTCCTCCTCAGTTCAAATTATTGAAGTTTTCTCATAATACTTAAAAACAAGCCCATTTACAGAACCGTGACATCATGATGATCAAGACTGCATTCATTTTCTCCTTCACACATTTTCCTACTGGATGAGTGACTTCCTTGTTCAAACATGGAATTCACTGATCATGAAATGGATTTCATCCAGACACAAAATATGAAAAAATGAACTCATGGGAAATGACCCTTGAAATTCACACCACCCTCAAGGCTTGAAAGGATTTTCTATTTCATCAACTTTAGATGAGCCATAATAATAAAACATAAAATGCTATACAAAGATTAGAAAATCAGAAGTCACATACCTCATAGTTCTTCCCAAGTCTTGTTTTTCTTAAGCTAACTCATTCTCAGCACTTACAGCCAGTCCAGCCAGCCTCTATTCTCTGTGCTTCCAGAACGCTCTGTACATGTCTCTTTTATCACTTACTATACAATTTTGGAATCATACGGGATGTATCTTCTCCCCAACTTGATTGCTAGCTCCTCAGGCCAAAGACCACATCTTGTTCATCTTTGTAAACCTGCTAGATCCCACAATACCTGGTACTTAGTGGGCTCTCAGTAGTTACTTGTTTTGTTGTGTTATTGCTACTATTTTGAACTATACAGAGAATCATTTGGACCCCATTTTTGCTCACCTGTGACAAAGACGGCTGACTACCACTTAGCCACCACTGCCCTTTCTCCCCCTTCTCCATCCTGCTGGTGGAGACTTGATTTTGTTTGAAGGCCATGTGCTCAGGAAACGACTCCCCTTGCCAGGCTGGGGTGGAGACCTGAAGGGTGATTAGTCCAGGCAGACTTGGCAGGCTCATGCCCTTGGCCTGTGGCCCAATCTTAGCCAAGGAAGTCTGAGTGTAAGCCACCTGGGGAGCTTTGGGAAAAGGCTTTTCTTGTAGTAGAGACAGACTCGTAAGTGGAGACTCTCTGTTTTCGCTGGGCGTTGTTGTATCGCATGGGATGTCTGGAACCGCTGCAGACAGACATCTTGCCACATGAGTGGGGCACATCCCCAACCTACTAAAGACTGTAGAGAGAGCCTTGGTTGTTTGCTTGAGCTGGAGCCACTCTGCCTGAGACTTTCATTTTGGGAGATAATTAATCCCTAATTGAATCCTATGTACTTTAATAAAGATGGGGGAAACTAGAGAGCATTTAGGAGTCCTCTGCTAAGAGGAACAGAATGAAACTAAAAAGTTAAAAGGAATCAGAGATTACAGTACTTTGGGAGGCCGAGCAGGGAGGATCATTTGAGTCCAGGAGTTGGACAATAGTCTGGCAACGTAGCTAGACTCCATCTTTACCAAAAAAAATTTAATAAATAAAAAAATTAGCTTGACCTGATGGCATGTGTCTGTAGTACTAGCTTTTCAGGAGGCTGAGGTGGGAGGATTGCTTGAACCAGGGAGGTGGAGGCTGCAGTATTCTTATGGCTTATCTAAAGTTGATGAAATAGAAAATCATGCCACTATATCAGTTTGGGGAACAGAAGGAGACCCTGTCTGAAACAAACAAACAAAAAAAGGATCAGAAGGTTAACCTTACGGTAGAGAAGCCTATGAAAGAACTTAGTTGCTGTTTCCAAGTTCCTGGAGCGTTTTATGGGAGGGGTGTCAAACTGTTATTCTCCAAGACTTCTGAAGATTTAAGTGAAAGAGGAAATGGAATTAAAGCAGGAAAGACTCTGGCTGGATTCAAGGGAGAATTTGCCTGTAAGAATGATCAAATATTCACATGGGCTACTTCCATTCTGTCCCTTTGGAAGAGGACAAGAATGGGCAAGTGTGAGTCTTTGAGCAGTTTATTATTTACCTACTAATGGCAATAGGAATAACCAAACGACTACCTGAAGTTTGCAATCTTATGTTCATCTGGAGAAGAGAAGCTACTGAAACTGAAGCAGAAGAGGAATCAGCTACAGACTTCCAGAAGTATCCATTAGGTGATCTGACAAAGCTGGAAATACCTGTTATAGCTCTATCAGACCAAAATGTCAGCCCAACATCCAGCTTATAATTTACGTTAAACACACACTACTTAATCAGAGCTTTGTGATTAGTCACATGCCCAGAACAAGGACATTGCATGAGAAATGTAGCCTCAGGGAAGGTGGCTGATTTCATCTGGGGTGCTTATTAGTAGGGCTGATCCTAATCTGAATCCACTTTTCCATGGGAGAATGTAAAAATGAGTATTGGATACGGTCAGTCTCTCTGACATGTAAAAACTCTATACACGGTATCCAAGTCAGCAAGCAGCCCCGTGTGCAGCACAACTCTGCTTCACAGCCAGTGGTCGTGTCCAAGACCAGGATTAAAGGAACTACTCAAAGAAATGCTACTGCAAGTCAATTTTACTAGCTGTGAAATTATGGCGCTGGATCATCATTATTCTGAGTGCTAACTACCTCTCCCCTTACAACTAAATTTTTTCTTTTTAATTTATGTTACAACCAATTTTATATAAAAGCTATTATTAGCAAGACTTTCTCATTAACCCCAGAGGCCAATGTAAATACAATAACGGCATCTTAAAATCTTTGAAAAGTTCCATTCTTGTTGATTTGATTATGCAGACACCACTTCATTTGACTGAGATTGTCCCTGGGACATTTCTTTTCCTTCGACGATTTGTAGGAGAAATCTTAAAATGCAGCCCCTGCGTACTAAAACGTAGCACTTTATCACAAATCAGCAAGTCCTCTTTCAGCCACACCAAGCACGTTTCTATTGCAGCATTTACTGAACGGCATGAGCTGGCCCTCTCCGGTCCCTCGCTCCTCTTCTTTTGCATGGATTCTCCAGCTCCTGTCTCTCTTTTTCTTTTGCCTTGTTTTTGAGAATCCCACCCTGCCCTACCTGATTCTCTGCAGCATAGGGGCACAGGCTCCCTGCCCTGACAGCACTGAGAGCCTTGAAACACCTCTGCACATTAGAGGCATTCAAAAGACCTTCTCCACATCGATGAGCAACCTTGGGGAAGCAGAGGCTGGGGTCGCAGGCTGTCCATCCCTTTCCTTTACACCCCTCACCCGCTACCTGCTTTGAGGCTTGCAGTGGGCAGTGGGGAGGTCTGTGGATTTAGATGGTGCCAGCGAGGCTGTATTATTTGGGTCCTCATTCCTTCCCTTAGCTCCTGAGGTCAAAGCATAGAAAAACCCTGTCAGTAAGATGCTGGCTCCTCGAGTCTTGGCTTAGACATCACCCAGACTCATAACAAACCCTATGCTGCTACCTAATACCAGTGTGTCTTTGAGCCAGGTATTTCATCTCTAAGAGCCTGTTTCCTATAAAATACAGGTAAAAATATCCACTTCTCACATTGTTATAAGGATTAAATGGCAGACATAAAGAAAGCATTTATGTATTACTCAGTATCATTGTAGAGAAGCAAATGCCCCCCTTTTATAGCAATAATTGACTTCTAAATACCTGCGTTCAGAAAATAGCAATAGAGAGTATTTGCCACCTGCATCCAAGTTATTACTTTTAAAAGCACCTAAGACCTGGCGAAATAGCTGCAGAGCCAAAGGCCTTCACCCTGGGTGACTGGAGAACAGGCTGCCTCTTCCTAGAGCGACAGAGGTTCAGCAACATTGCATGTAGCACTCTCCTCCCTGGGACACCAGGAAGGTTAATGAGATAACATCTAGATGGAAAGTGCTGAATGTGCTAAATATTACCAGGTTGCAATTGCGGGAGCAAGCTCTCCTTTGTCGAGCACACGTGGCTCTGAAAGAGAAGGGATAGCAGGTGAGGTGTAATTTAAGTGAGTCAAACACACCCTCTCCCTGGACACGCCTCCGCTTTTCAGCAATATTGAGAGCCCCAGAAAAGGAAAGGGCTTCATGTCCCTACTCTTCTGCATGCAGTTCTACCGGTTCAATTCCTGGATTTAGAATGCTATCCTGCCATGTTTCTGCAGAGTATCTGAGAGGCCACTGACTACACAGCTGTGAGGGACCTGCTCACCAACCTTGTGACCTGGGGTGGACTGGGCACCTGGCTGAGTCTTAGTTTCCTTGCGTGGAAAAGAGAGATGACAGCTGCTACCTATTTCACACAGTTGTGAGGCTACAAAGCAAAAGTGCTTTGAAAATTGCAATGCATATTAATGTGAACTATTAGATGCCGCTTTCTATTCCCGCATGTCTCATCTGACTGTAACTCATGTTAAGAAATAAAAGTTTCTGACTCTACTTGCATGCTTCCAACAATGTATGGTACACCGCAAAGTCTAGCTGAATTTCCACAAGGCTGAATTATGGATTAGGCGCAGTGAGGAAAGGTGGTACTATTGGTTCTATTCTTAAGGACCAGCTTGTCCATGGCCCAGTGCTTGAAGTTCGTGGATCCATTAAGCCACGCTGTTGTATAGAAATAGTATTAGCTTTGATTTATGTAGCACTTGGAATTTTTCAAAACACTTCCACATGTATTATCCCAGTGCCATTTAGTGTCTATCTCTAGGTCTCTGTTTCTCCTAGGTCAATCTTTTGGGATAATAGCTTTTCTCATTGCTGTTTTCCAGCACATTGTCCCTGGAAGAGGCAAAAGCCCAAGAAATCGAAGCATGACCTCAAGAGATTTGCCGGAGAGGTAGCCTCAGTGGCAGCAGTCATTGGAGAAAGGAAGATAGCTGCCCAGCCAGTCTGACAGGCCATACACAGACAGCCCTGTTCACAGGGAAACTTGTGTCTCTCCACGACCAGCGGCCACCATGGCGGCTTCAGGAAAGGCTTCCACATTCCCAGAGCCTCTGCTGCAGCTCACTGACAAATCAGCCCCTCAATAATCTTATTGTATGTTTTCAAAATAATTCTCAGTAATGCCCCAAGAATGTCTGAACTTCTGTGTGAACTCTCTAGTTTGCATATTTTTCAGCTTATTAGCGGGAACTCCGATAGACAAGGCCCGTGACCTTGCTTTTCCATGGACCTCTTGGCTGGGGTGCAAGGGCAGCCTCTCCTGTGGGTGAACTTGCAGTGCCCTCCTGTCTTGTTCTGATTCTCTCTCACACTGCTTCCAGCCTCTTTCTTCCCTTGCCCTCTTCATAGCCAGCATTAAAAAATAAATCACTTGGCTTTGATGATAGGTTACTCATTAGAGAAGGCCACAAGATTCAGGTTCTGAATTTTCATGAAGCAAGATTCTGGAAAAAGAAGGAGAGAGCAGAGATAGTGCTGCCTTTGATGACCTGTTTACCCCAAACCCAGCGCTGCTGGGAAGAGAGCACTCAGCTTCTGATTTCAGGATGACTGCACGCAACAGCAGTTCTAATACAGCTTGTCATTCATAAATCCCTGAGACATCACAGGCCCAGCCAGATGTGATGTGGCCTGGCCTAACCCTTCAGTGCAACTCAAGGGAGGGTGAAAGTCAAACCTTAATTAAAAACAAGATCTGATACTGCAAAACTATGGTTTAAAAAATGCTTTGAATGGGCTTATTTGGGAGTGTATTCAAGTGCATGGATACACAGATTCCGGAGACACTGTTACCCTGTTTTCTTAGATGCAGCTAATTATATAGAATCACAAAGAAGATAAATATCAGACTTCAGAGCTATAGGATAAGCTTCTCTCCAATACCTCCACCCAGGCTTTACCTATAGATAGTGTGATATATTTTGATTCCACATGCCAATTCTCTGTGGATTTCCAGTAACGTGTAAAATAACCTCAGAGTTAGGGTCCGGCAACAAGGGCAAGGGGCCACACTGGTAAACATATTTTAAAATAGTTCCAAATTTTTTGCTTAAGTCATCCAGTGACTTCTATATTTATTCTTTTTTTTCCCAAGAAACCTTCCTGATTACTGTCGAAGTTGAACCTTTTCTCTGAAACTCCTATTAGACCTATGTAAGATCTTATAAACTCTCTTGGTTTCTCTTTTATACTTTTCATTTGTCTCTCTGTTCAACCTGTTGAATAATTTTTTAACCAGTCTTTTCCTTTTTTTAAGAGACAAGATCTCACTCTGTCGCCCAGGCGAGAGTGCAGCAGCCCAATCATGGCTCATTGTAGCCTTGAACTCCTGGGCTCAAGGAATCCTCCTGTCTCGACCTTCTAAGTAGGTGGAGTCACAGGTATGTGTCACTTATCTGGCTAATTTTTTAAAAAATCTTCTGTAGAGACCAGGCCTCTCTTGTTACTCAGGCTGGTCTCGAACTCCTGGCGTCAAGCAATCCTCACACCTCGGTCTCCCAAAGTACTCGGCTTACAGGCATGAGATATGAGCCACCTCACCTGACAACTATTACTTCTCCTTCTTCTTCCTCTTATTATTATTCTTTTTGACTGGGCCTACTCTGTCTAACCAGTCTATTAGAATTTTTATTTTAATTACTCTTTTTTATTTTTAGAAATTCTATTTGTTTTGAAATTTGTAAGATTATTGCTTTTAGTCCTTTCTCCTTATATAATTTTAATCCTCTCTATTATAACTTTTTGCCAATTAAAAGCATATATTTCAGGATATAGGCACTGGTAAAGATTTCATGATGAAAACATCAAAAGCAATGGAAGCAAAAGCAAAATTGACAAATATGATTTAATTAAACTAAAGAGCTTCTGCACAGGAAAAGAAAGTATCATCAGAGTAAAGAGACAACTTATAGAATGGGAGAACACTTTTGCAATCTATGCCTCTGACAAAAGTCTAATACCCAGAATCTACAAGGAACTTAAACAAATTTAAAAGAAAAAAACAAAATACCAAATTAAAAAGTGGACAAAAAATATGAGCAGACACTTCCCAAAAGAAGACATTTATGCGTCCAACAAACTTGAGAAAAAGCTCAACATCACTGATTAGAGAAATACAAATCAAAACCACAATGAGATACCATCTCAGACCAGCCAGAATGGCAGCCATTAAAAAGTCAAGAGGCCAGGTGCAGTGGCTCACATCTGTAATCCCAACACTTTGGGAGGCCGAGGCAGGTGGATCACTTAAGGTCAGGAGTTCAAAACCAGCCTGGCCAACATGGTGACACCTTGTCTCTACTGAAAATACAAACATTAGCTGTGCACGGTGGTGCATGCCTGTAGTCCCAGCTACTTGGGAGGCTGAGGCAAGAGAATGTCTTGAACTCAGGGGGAAGAGGTTGCAGTGAATCGAGATTGTGCCACTAAACTCCAACCTGGGTGACAAAGTGAAACTCTGTCTCAGTAAATAAATAAATAAATCAGTCAAGAAACAACAGATGCTGGCAAGGCTATGGAGAAATGAGAATACGTTCTATACTGTTGGTGCAAATATTCATTAGTTCAACCATTGTGGAAGATTGTGTGGTAATTCCTCAAAGACCTAGAACCAGAAATACCATTTGACCTAGCAATCCCATTACTAGGATTATAGCAAAAGGAATATAAATCATTCTCCTAAAATATACATGCATGGGTGTGTTCACTGCAGCACTATTCACAATAGCAAAGACATAGAACCAACCCAAATGCCCACCAATGATAGACTAGATAAAGAAAATGTGGTACATATACACCATGGAATACTATGCAGCCATAAAAAGGAATGAGATCATGTCCTTTGCAGGGACATGAATGAAGCTGGAAGTCATCACCCTCAGCAAACTAACACAGGAACAAAAAAAACAAACACTGCATTTCTCACTTATAAGTGGGAGTTGAACAATGAGAACACATGGACACAGGGCGGGGAACAACACACACTCTGGCCTATGGAGGGGGGGCACAGGGGGAAGGGAGAGCATCAGTATAAATAGTTAATGCATGTGGGGCTTAATATATAGGTTATGAATTGATAAATGCAGCAACCAACCATGGCACACGTTTACCTGTGTAATAAGCCTGCACATCCTGCACATGTATTCTGGAACTTAAAATCAAAAACTAAAAATAATGTGGCCAGGCGTAGTGGCTCATGCCTATAATCCCAGCACTTTGGGAGGCCAAGATGGACAGATCATGAAGTCAGGAGTTCAAAACCAGGCTGACCAACATGGTGAAACCCTGTCTCTACTAAAAATACAAAAATTAGCTGGGCCTGGTGACTCGCACCTGTAATACCAGCTACTCAGGAGGCTGAGGCAGGAGAATCACTTGAACCCAGGAGGCAGAGGTTACAGTGAGCCAAGATTGCACCACTGCACCCCAGCCTGGGCAACAGAGAGAGACTCTATCATAAATAAATAAAATAACGTGATTATGAAAAAAACTCACGTATTTTATGTGTGATGGTAGTTACAATAGCTAATGTCTTTCTGGGTTTGATCCTTCTATTTGGTTTCTTGGCTATCCCCCATGGTATCTTGACTGCTATGTGTCTTATGAGTTTTGAAGGTCAAACCATAACGTTTGTTGCTCAATTGTGGGAATTTTTTGAGGCCTGATGTGGGAGGTGGGTTCCTCTAGAGAAGACTGTATTTGTTTCTGCCATATACCTGAAAGCAACTAACACTTGAAACCAGCTTAAAATAAGCCTTTCAGCTTGGGGGTTTTTTGGTCCTCATAGATAGTATGCATTTTGGACCTCAAGCCCCTGTGCAGGTTTGCTTATGGTTTTTCAGGGAAGATTTTTTTTTTCCTTCCCATTTAGCACCATGATCAAGAAAAGCAAGTTTCCTTGCTGTCTCTCTCTATGGAGTGGGCTTATATCCCATTCACCCTCACACTGAAGGTGCTTCTCTTTGCGGTCCTAGCTTTACATGCAGATTTCATATTAGACTTCAGCTTGGTTGGCCCCTGGGCTTGTTCTCCTGTCCCTTTCACCCATGCTGACATCAAAACCTAAGATCATTGTCAGCAAGGATCTACAGATGCCACCATGGAAAAGGTTACATTCAGGTAAGGACTGTCACCTTTCAGGATTTCTGCTTTCATTTTATTTGCCTCTGATATTTTTTCAGTCTTCTATCAGCTCAATGGTACGTTAAAAAAAAAATTTGTTTTTGAGACAGGATCTCACTCCATTGCCCAGGCTGGAGTGCAGTGGCACTATCTTGGCTCACTGCAACCTCCGCCTCCCAGATTCAAGCGATTCTCCAGCCTCAGCCTCCTGAGAAGCTGAGATTACAGGCATCCGCCACCACGCCTGGCTAATTTTTGTAATTTTAGTAGAGATGAAGTTTCACCATGTTGTCCAGGCTGGTCTCAAACTCCTGACCTCAAGTGATCCACCTACCGCAGCCTCCCAAAGTGCTGGTATTACAAGCATGAGCCACCCTGCCCAGCCTGAAAATAATTTTTCATTCTGACATTTTATTTAGCATTTTTAGTTGTTTGCATTGGAGGGCTGTTCAGAGTATCTATTGCCAAACTGACGTAAACAGGAGTCCTGTTGTATTACTTGTTGTTTGAAGTGTTTCATATTTTTAAAAATAACAATTCGAAGAAGAACTCCTGGAAGAAAACAAAAAACAAAAAACATTAAGTTAGGATGGTGAGATTATTGGTGAGTATTCCTTGCCCCCATTTTTCTGTACTATACATGGAAAAAATTTAATGTTGGTAACCAAAGGTGTCTTTAGGATCACATCTTAAATAATAGTTCATTTCCATAAACTGAAGTGTCAAGTAATTCTTATCTCAACCAAGTAATTCTAGAAAAGAAATATAGATTGAAAAACCCCAAAGTGGGTAACATTGAGTTATAAATGCAGTAAAGCCACTACTCAAGTGTAGTAAAAGCACTACCCAACTTGAAAATATATAAAATAATCTTATGTAGATTTTGCTCTGAAAGAGGTGGATACTTATTTTCTTCTTAAAAAAGCAGTAAATGATGTTTCCAGTAAAAACATCTCAGGAAGACTGAACTTTAATATTTGCTCATTAAATTACACAATTCTTTAACACTCTTTTCAAATCTCTTGAAATATATAAAACTGACTTTTGAGTGTTTGTAAGTAAATATTTCAAGCTTGTATCACACTGAGTACAGCAACTCAGTCTCCTGAATATTTGTGGATGAGCAAACGTGATGGTACCCAACCCTACCAACATTTCCCAGTGAAAACCACACACTGAATGTTTTATGGTACTTGATCATACCACTCCTGACCTTATTATTTCACATTCACTAGTAGAAGATGATCAAATTTTCAAATTATTGCCAATCTGGTAGGCAAAAAAAATGATTATCTCATTATGGTTCGTTATTACCTTACCCTTTTAACAGCAGGATAATATTTCATTGCATGAGAGTAAAATAATGTTTTCAAAATTAGATTCCATATTTTACTATATATTGCCAGACTGCCTTAGGAAAAGTCTACCATGCCCTTCTCTATGATGCTACAAAGTCTACCTTCAGGACAGGCACAAGTTCTTATATTAAAGTTCCAGGCCGGGCGCAGTGGCTCATGCCTGTAATCCCAGCACTTTGGGAGGCCAAGGCAGGTGGATCATGAGGTCAGGAGATCGAGACCATCCTGGTCAACATGGTGAAATCCTGTCTTTACTAAAAATACAAAAATTAGCTGGCTGTGGTGGTGTGTGCCTGTAATCCCAGCTACTCAGGAGGCTGAGGCATGAGCATGGCTTGAACCCGGGAGGCGGAGTTTGCAGTGAGCTGAGATCACGCCACTGCACTCCAGCCTGGAGACAGGGTGAGACTCTGTCTCAAAAAATAAAAGAAGTTCTATAAACACTGAAATTCCTAGATTACATTTCTAAAATGATTTTAGTTTATATTTTATAGTTTTACATTGTATTACTTATAAAGTCCTACTGCCTACTCCTATCTATAGATGTACCTTGCTTTTAGAAAAAAAAGTGTGTAAATACAAGAGCCCAAACTTACAAAACAAATAAGCGAGGGAGTAACTATTTGCATTACAAAGTTATTATTTGCTTTACAAAATGGAACCAATTTAAATTGAAAGCACCTTGAGAATTATCTGAAATATGACCAGATTTGCAAAATTCAATTTACACATAACTTTTCCAGAATAAATCAAGCACACAAAGTAAGATATATATAGTTGAACATGATTTTATGGATCTGAAGAGGTCGATTTAATCTGCTGCTGCTTTTTTGAGAGGCAAATTGTGCGCAATATAAGGAATCCATGAAGGATTAACGCAACTGTAGTTATGTGATTTTTTTTCTCAAAAACTCTTGTTTTTAAAATTACTATTATTAAAGCCTGTGCTTCAAAAGCAGAAAGAATATCCATTTCTCTGCCCTTGCTTTTCAGGCTTCCCAATGCATGCTAGCCAACAGGGTGGCATATGGCACATAACATGCATAGTCAACCTCCCACCAGCATATTTGCAGAACCAACAGTACATATTGAACTAAACCACACCTCCTGTGAAAGACTTGTAATCATCCTTTACTCTTTGGTGTAGAAGAATGGTGGTAGGTGGAGGTGGAGCGGGGAGATCTGACATTGGGCAAGAGAGCTGAAGGGAATAGAAATCTAGCATTACAGAGGGGGGTGGCCTTCTTATTCGTTGGCTCTAATTCCCTCGCCAGACACATGAAATGAGAATGCTGTAGGGCTTAGAAAAATTGGGGCAACTCTGGGACAGTGGGCGGCTGAGAATTATTAATGACAGCCTGCCTAGGCCTTTGAGTGGCAGATAAAGCACACAGACACACACTGCCCACGGTAAAGCAGCCCCAGTCCTGGTTACCAGAGAATTTCTCAGTCTTTTGTCCCAATCACTCATCTTTTTAAAGATTGATTCCAAAATATGCAGTGTGCCATTTTAAAATACTTTTGCTTTTAGAAGAAGTGTCCAACATAGAAGCTCGAGGGAGGAGTTTGGCATTTCCCATCACATTCGGGAATCCCCGCCTGCACTCTAACCATAATTAGCATGGTGCCTTCAGAATGCAGGCCTAGGAGGAAGAAGGTGGGGAGTAGGCTAGGTCCTCCTTGCACTTCCCTTTTTCCTTTCCTCACTCACCCGCTCTCCAATCAGTCAGACCTGCAGGCAGCTACCTGGGGTCTACTGGACACTCCTAGGGGACCAAAGGAGGGGCTGCACCCAGGATCTTCTTTGGCACTTTCAGAGTTTATGGTCTCTGGAGTAGAAAAGAACTGATCCATTGTGTTTTATGAGGTCAGTGGGAAATTAAAGTAATTAAATGAGAAAAGGGCTGGACTAGGCATCAGAAGACCTGGGTGTGCTTTCAGCTGTGCCACTACTTAGCCAAGTGGCCTTGAGTGAGAAACTTAATCTCAGGTCTTCTCAGCTGAAAAATGAGGGTTGAACTAAGTGACCTAGGGAGTAAAACTGAGCCAAGTGATGGATTTAGTGTACATGTGGGTGGCTGTCTATGTGCGGTTGTGTATGTGTCTGTGTGTCTATGTGTGGAGTATGAAAAGATAAACCCAAGGAAAAATGGATAAAAGCACCCACAATGCAAAGGTCCAGAAGTGAAAGTCAGCAGCTGGAATCATCAGAAGATCTAAGGAGAGAAAGTTCTTTGCCATTGGCACTGTGGAACAAGTGACCCCAAAATGGAGTACTGTAAACCAAAAACCAATTGGTTAATTTTTTAAAAAGATTACTTTGCAGGTCATGAACGCAAGAAGCGCTTGGCTGCTCCCTTAGCACAATTGGTTTTCATGAAGCTGTCGTCAGATATTGACGAGACTGCAATCATCTGACAGCTCACATGGGCTGCGTGCCCGAGATGCCCATCCACATGGCTGGCAGAGAATGCCAGCTGTTCTGGAAGCCTAGTGAGGTTGAGACCAGAAGGCCTTCCCAATGTGGCTTTCTCAATGGAGTCAGCCTTCTTATATGCTGGCTAGCTTCCCCCACAGCAAGCAGCCCAAGACAGCAAAGCGAAAGCAGTGTGCCCTTTTCTGGCCCAGCACTGGAAGTCACACAGTGACACTCTACCATCCTACACTGTCACCAGCCCATCCTGATTCAGCTGAGGAGACGGGAACCCTTCTTGAGAGGACGTGAAAGGATGTAGGGACTGCAGGCACCTTCCAAGAACACTCTGATGTTCTCAGTATTTTTGAAATAAATGTCTTGATAATTTATATGACTTCATCAGCTTTCAGAGACAAGACGCCATCTGAATTCAGTTTCCTGTGTCCTTTAAATGTACTTTAAGAATCACTGCACCTTTCAAGTAAATGATATGGCTTCAAATCTGAGATAACTTTAACCTCCACAGTTGTTTGATGTGAATAAGGTTAGCTACAAAACTCCTTGGTGCTGGGAAAAGGTAAAGAACTGTGTAAAAGGACCTGACGCAGTGGCTCACGCCTGTAATCCCAGCACTTTGGGAGGCCGACGCGGGTGAATCACGAGGTCAAGAGATCGAGACCATCCTGGTCATGGTGAAACTCCATCTTTACTAAAATACAAAAAATTAGCTGGGCGTGATGGTGCTCACCTGTAGTCCCAGCCACTCAGGAGGCTGAGGCAGGGGAATTGCTTGAACCCCCGAGATGGAGGTTGCAGTGAGCCAAGATCATGCCACTGCACTCCAGCCTGGAGACAGAGCAAGACTCCATCTCAAAAAAAAAAAAAACTGTGTAAAAAATCAGATAACTGGACTATTATTTCTAGGCTGATTAGGATGCTTCAGAAATGGGCCTCTGCTCTAGCGATTCTGACAGCCCATTGTGAACGTGGGGCAATAACACACACAATACGGGGAAAGAGACACAACTTAAGAGTGCCTCAGAGCAAGCTATTCACCGCAGGTAAAACGCCTGCTACCTGGGCCTGGAGCATTCTGATGCGGGTGGCTGATAGCAAACACACTTCATGAGCTTGTTCTTGAGTCTAATTTCTGTGATGATTTCTTCCCATCATGTGCAGCCACCATCAGTCTGATTTTAGTTCCTGGGGCTTAAGCAGTTTCTAAAGGTTGTTATCACTCCCCTTCAGTGGAGCATATCTTCAAACACCTTCCTGGATAATTACCATGGCCCAGTGATTGGGGAATCACCAGAGTGATTTTAAACACACACACACACACACACCCACCCATGCTTCTCCAGTGTGTTTCTCTGTGTTTGTTTTCTTTGTGCATTTTCAAAGCCCAGCGGTTCATGAGAGACAGTAGAAGGACAAAATAAGAAGACATATGGTAGTGCTTAAATTATTCCCCGAAAGGGAAAGTGTCCAATATGAAATTATTCAGTTTTTCTCTACTCTTCTGGGGTGAGGAGAAAGCATTTCAACCAAGAAAATAATAGGGTACCCACAATGCCCAGAGGAGAACTGAATTATATTATCAACTTCCAAATACAGTCAGCAATATTTCAACAGAAAAGCAGCTTTGCAAAAATTAAACCTCTAATGTTTATACTGGGAAATACCTCCAGTCCTTCTCTACCATTCCCCAACATCTCCTGCATACACACACACACACACACACACACACACACACACACAGACACACACACTCAATCTCTTAGACTTTCTAGCTCCTCTTTGTTTTGTTCACCTCCGTTTTCCTAATGTGTACAGGTTACTCTGTAGTGAGGTGCCCAAAATGTCTGTAAAAGGAAAAACTACACAAAGTAGAATTTCGTCTTAGTTTTCAAAATGTTCTAAGAACCTATGGATTAATCTGACAGAAGATTGTGAAAAGTGGCAGCCAAAAGGAAATCAGTCAGTCAGACAGTTTCTTCAGATCCCTTTTCATTCAACTGGGAACTAAAGGAGGGAGGCAGGCTTGGGCTCCAGCTGCCTGTTGCTTTTAGTCAGTTTGTGCAACTTCCATCTATTCAACCCAGGCATAGATATATTATATAAAGGTTTTATGAAAAGAGATAAACTTTGAGAAGTGTTTTTTAACTTCGATTTTAAAAATAGGTATAATGAGTCATGCTCATAATCACAGAACTTTGGGAGGCTGAGGTAGAAGGATTGCTTGAGGCCAGGAATTTGAGATCAGCCTGGACTACACAGAGTAGTAGTCTACTCTCTCTACAGCCTCTCTCTACAAAAAATAAAAATGTAACCAACCATGGTAGTACCTGACTGTTGTCCTAACTATTTGGGAGGCTAAGATGGGAGGATTGCTCAAGCCCAGGAGTTTGAGGCTGCAGTGAGCTGTGATTATGCCACTGCACTAGAACCTAGGCAACCAAACTTGTCTTTAAAAAATAAAAATAAAACTAGGTGATGCATTAACATGGGGCAATGTCAACACAATATAAAAACATAAATGTTGAGGAGTCTGTCTCTATCTGCTCTGGCCCGGCCCCTTCCCCTAAGCACCTCTCCCTGTAAGAGCATCGTTAGCTTCTTGTGTATCCTCCTGGGATTTATGCTGATATGAGCAAACACAAGCATATCCATATTTTCCTCCCTTTCCCACTGTTTTTGAGAAACAATTCAGGAGAGAGGGAACTGGACTCACTTGTCCTGGGGGTGGGAATCCATGAGTAGAGAAGGCATGATGGGATATCAGCAGCTTGGAAGAATGGAAATGATTTCTCAGTTATTTAGATTCCCGGAATCACTTTATTTAACTTTGGTTCTTTGATTAAACCTATTCTTTGGGCCTCTTAACTCTTTAAGCATCCAAAATCTTTGTTGTCTGAGCGAGCAAAAGTTTTAGATCATTCATAGAGCTCATCTTTTTTGCCTAACAACAAAAACGTGTGTATGCTGACTTTAAGAAAAGAACAGGAAACACAGTGGCAAGAGCGGGGCGGTGTCCTTTTAGGAAGAGCTGCTGTCACCCTGGTCTCAACGTTAGCATGTTGGAGTGCTGGCCAAGGCCTGAGGCATGAACATTTATTCCACCCAGAAGCTTTTCTTTATCTTACATGCACCTAGACATAGAGACAAGGCCTTAGAAATATCTTATTTTCCTGACACTTAAGAGTCTCAAATAGAATGATTTTGTAGATTTCGGAAACAGCGGGAATGTGTATGTAGCCAGATAATTGATTCTGGGTATTGTGTAGGACTGGGCCAGATCCCCAGAACAATTAAACACTTTTAAACCATATTTTGGAAACGAATAGGCAATAAAGACAACAGCCTGTCTTTCGAACAATTCGAAACACAATAACGATGAAATGTGTTGTCATTCTTTGTGTAGTTTTATATATATGCCAGATGAATAAAAGATAAACTAAATTGTGAATGACATATAGAATAAATTATCACATAGGTGCAGATTATAACCATTGCTTTACACTGTAGATATTTCCTAGAGTTATATGGTGAGTTTGTAGAAATGAAATGAAATGAAATTTTGTTAAATATTTAAGGAAATCCTTAAGGTGATTCATTTATTTTAATATTTTATTTTAACTGGCATTTTTCTGTTGTTGAAAAACAAATACATGTGCCATGTAAGATATTTAAACAATACAGAAAGTATACAATAAAAATAATCTTCCACTGCATCCCAGGCTGTCAGGCCCAGTCCTCAGAGATAGCTATCACAACACTTTGTTATGTTACCCACAGAAATACTCTGCACATTGTAATATGTCTATATCTCTATCTTAAAAACACAGACAAGGGCATGTAGTAAACTCATTCTTTGCTTGGTCTTAGTCCATGTTAGCAGCTGCATACCGCTCACACCTCTCCCAAAGCCACAGCATATTCCCACAGAATATTGGAAGGACAGGCCTCCAGTAATTCAGCAGCCAGGCCCTTACTCTGGGATGACTCTTCTATGAAGTGAAGACAAATCTTCAGGAGAGTAAAATACAATTGCCTTCTAATTATCTCTGTCGCCCAGGATGGAGTGCAATGGCACGATCTTGGCTCAGCTGCAGCCACGACCTCCCAGGCTCAAGCAGTCCTTCCACCTGAGCCACCTGAGTAGCTGGGATTACAGGAACATGCCATCGTGCCCCGCTAATTTTTGTAGGGATGGGGGTTTCACTATGCTCCCCACTGATCTCGAACTCCTGGGCTCAAGCTATCTGCTTGCCTCAGCCTCCCAAACTGCTAGGATGACTGGCATGAGCCACCACAACTGGCCTAATAATCTCTTTTGATAAAGTGATTTTCTCATATAGCAAGTGGTGTCCAACTCTCCTTTAGCCACTGTGGCTTCTTGGACCCCCAGATCTATGCCCCAGGGAGGTAACCATGCTCTACCTGGCTTTCTCCTGCCTGTGCTGCAGCCCAGAAACTCCTCAGACAGTGAGCTGGGGCTATCCCAGGGTCCGTCTCATTTGTTCCCCTCACAGAGATCATCACTCTGTGCTCTTGCTGTCCCTGTCTAAAAGCATTCTTTCACACATTTTGCCCAGTTTTTCAGTTGTGTCAGGGAGGAGGATAAATCCAGTCCCTGTAACTCCATCTCAGCCAGAAGCAGGAGTGTTTTTTAAACATCAAAGTGTTTCCTAAACTTGGATGTGTACAATCATCTGAGAAACTCATTAAAAATAAAGATTCCTGGGATCCCACCCAGAAATTCTGATTTGGCAGGGTTGCCTGGGAATCTGTATTTGTAACTAGAGCCCCAAGCAGTGTTGAAGCAGCCGTGCCATGACCAGGTCTGCTGTGTGAAAACCACTGGCTCGAAGGATGATTATGTTTATTTGTCAGCTATCCTCAAGTGATACCACCATATGGGCACTTTGTTATTCGGATGAATAATATAAAAATAAATGGCGAGGTGGATTTCTTGCCCAAATTAAATTGTTGAGTGTTTAGAAACACACTACTGTCTCTGATGAGTGTCTAAAGAGGCCCACGTTCGGTTCTAAGGGACAGGTCTACTCAGCGGGTGGCACTGCAGATGCCATGTGCTTGAAGGCAAGTCAGAGATCAAGTTGGAAGGGACACATTTGCTTGTCTGCACAGAGAGGGCACATATCCCGGCAGCTTTAGCTTAGTTAAACTCATTTTGGAAAATATTTTTGGCCCATGTGGTTTTATGCTTTTGGAGTTCCATTTTAAGCACTGGGTCCATCCAAACCCACTGAAGCTAAGCTGAAGCATCCAAGGAAGATGCTGAGTTTCACACAGATCTCTGCTGAGTCTGGAAAAATCTCTCAGATTTGTCCAAACTGCTTTGTTGAGAAACCAAAACAGAAGTCACTAATCCCAGTGGGGCTTGTAAGGTCCGTGGTTTTTGTCCAAAACTATGGCAAAAGCAGTGGTCAGTCATGTGACTTACAAGTCTAAAGGTTTCATTATAAAACCCAAAAAAAGCCCCACAAGCTTAGTCTTAAAATATGCTCCCAAGAGACAAACCAGAAAAAAAAAATCATCTTAGGTTTGGCATGGAAGCATAGACTAAGGAAACATGTCCAAACCAAATGTTGTCAGGGCTCACTACATTTTAAATCCAAAGTTAAATTTTATTCCATTGAGGTGACACTGTTTATTAACACTGTCTGTGGCAATTGGATTGTCTAGAAAAGTTCAGGAGAGCTGGAGGCCCTCTCTTGTTTATGCTATGAGCAGATCTGGCCTGCTATCCAATAAAATGAGTACCAACAACATAAATTGTGAGATTTTGTTTTAGCATATCTTCCTTCCCCTAGAATATGTAGACAACACATTATGAAATGAATTATCCTTTCTATTCTTTAACATAAAATTTTACTCATTAATGTCAGATCCTTCTACAACAGTGACTCAAATTCTAGGATACACATGTATAACCTGGAGAATTTGTGACACTTGCATATTCTTGTTGTTTATCATTATTTAACAAACCACCTTAAAATTTACAAGCTTAAAACAACAACCACTTAATTGCATTTCAGGATTTTGTGGGTCAAGAATTCTGGCAGGGCTCAGCTGAGTGATTCTTCTGTTCCATGTGATTGACTAGGGTTGCCCATTGGTATTCAGCTGGTGGCTGGTCTTGTTTGAGAGTCTGAGATAATTTCACCTACATGACTGGAAAATTGGAGAGTGATTGTAAAGTTAGCTCATGTTTTTCTCTGTCTCCATGTGGTCTTAGGGTCTCGTCACATTTCTCCGGTGGCCCAGGGCTCCCAGAGACCTATGCTAGCTCTGGAGCTGTCATTGTATCATTCCATTGATCAGAGCAGCCATGGGCATTTCAAGGAGTGGAGAAATACATCTCACCTCTAGGTGGGGAAATGTTAAAGAATTTGTAACCATCTTTCGTCTATCACAACACAAATGCCAGAGCTCTCCTCTCAGAAATTCTGGTTTGCTAGGGGTGTGGTGGGGTCCAAGATCTGCATTTTAGAAGGCATTCAGTGAGATTCTGATACAACAGGTCCTTATAGCACACTTAGAAAAATACCAAGTTATAAAGTGTAATGGAAAATGTGTTTATAATCAATCTATTCATCAATCAATTAACGAACATTGACTAATCATGACATGTGCCCCAAATCACATTAGGTGCTGTGGAGTGTAAAGAAAGGACCACTGTCCTCACTGCATTCGTGCTTCACTGGAGCCAGGTGCAGGGGAGCAGAGCCTGAATGCCAGAACCATGGGAGAGGGTCAGGTGGGAGCAAAGGGGCAATACAGAGTGGGCTCCTGCAGCCCAGGGGACTGAAGCAAGCACCTTGGAGCTGAGCCATAGAAATCAGATCAAAAAGTGTGCTGGAATGAGTAGGTGGACAGAATGAATTATGGGGAAAAGGGAACTGGACTCTTCAAAGATCCCAGCCAGAAGTGGGGCTGGGGCAGGGGAAGGGAATAGGAGGCACGATGAGTACCAAGCTCATTTTCCAATGTGTCATCTTTTCTCCCAGGCTTTTGGCAGGATTATCTCCTCGTGTCTTCATCAGCTCGGGCTGCTGTAACAAAATACCACACACTGGATGGCTTAAACATTGACTTTCTTACAGTTCTAGAAGCTGGAAAGTCCAAGATCAAAGTATCAGCAGGGTTGGTGTCTGTTGAGGAAACTTCTCCTTGGTTTGCAGATAGCCTCCTCCTTACAGTGTCTTCACATGGCCTTTCCTTGGTGCACGAGGGCACACACACACTCACACTCACACACATATATACACACACGCTCTCACACTCACACACAGATACACATGTGCATACATACACATGCTCACATACCCTCACACACATATACACTCACACACATACACATACTCACACACACAAACACACTCAGAACATATACATATACTCTCACAATACTCACACTTACAACCACATACACACATACACACACTCACTGTCACACACACATACACACACACTCACACACCCCTACACACTCACATAGCCTCACACATTCAGACCAGACCCACACACACACACACACACACACACACACACACACACATGAGGAGAGAGACTCTCCCTTTTCTTATAAGGCTTCTACCCGCATCAGGAGGGTCCCATGTTCATCTAATTCTAATCACCTCCCAAAGACCTCATCTTCCAACATGATCACTTTGGGGGTTAGGACTTTAACATATCAATCTGGGGGGAGGAACACACACATTTACTTGGTAGCACCTAGTCTCTTATTCCTCTGTGATCCTGGCTTTCTGTCCAGCCCTGCTGGCCTGTGTTGCTCATGTGCAGACACACCACGCAGCTCAGCTCCAGAATGGGAACAGCTACTCTTTCTAGCAACAATGCACACTTTCAGGGCAGCCCGTCTCCCTTCCTCTTAAACTCAGCTTCTGACTCATCCTGCTTCTGGCTTCATCAACCAAATGGTGTCTGGACCCCACCCCCAAAAGCAGGCTGTGTGTGAGGAAGAGGGAGGAGAGAGAAGAGGGTGGCTCTTGGAGGAGGCACAGATTGGGAGGATCTTAGTTGCTGGGTAAGCTATGAAGGGTATTATGATGGAGTCTGTGAGCAAATTGCTTAAACAGTGCCAAGAAAGATCATCTGAAATACAGAAAGATTCACAGGATTACAGATAACAGTGGAATGAACTCTGTTGCTGACCAGAAGAACAAGGTGGGGAGCAAGTGCTGGAAGAGAAAGAGGGCCCAGGAGGCCATCCGTAAATAGGGGCATGTGTAGCATGCTCAGCAGGCCAGGTCTGGCTGCTCCAACATGTCTAATTGGGGTGGACAGATACACTCCATCCATGGAAAACAACCCCTTCCTGTCCAGATCAGAGGTTGCTGTCAGTACTAAGCTTCTAAATTCTGAAGCCCAGAGTCAAGACCGAAAGCCAGGACCAGCAGTATTCAGGGGTGGCGTCAGCAACCAGGCAGGAGCCTAGGCACAAACAAATGGAAGTCCAGGGCTAAGCCATGAGCCAGGAATCAGCCTGGCAAGGAGCCATGGGACAGGTCGAGAGTAGACTGAGCAGCCGCGGCCCCCACCGAGCAGGGTGATCAGTGGGTCAGAGGATGCTCTGCAGACAGACAGCAACCAGGAAGACACAGATAGCCATGAGCAAGGCTGTGAAGATCGGCCAGGATCACGGCCTATCTGCAGGAAGGGGAACGGGAAGTTGGCAGAGAACCGGATCGAGGAGGACAAGCATCTCGAATGGTCTCACTGCCAGTAAGAAAGCTGTTGGTGCTTGCATACTTGTATACTTCCTGTTGGGACAAAAAGCAAGCTCAAAGCAGCCCAAGGCTTCTGGGTCTGCTTTAGGGACAGGATGGGAAGGGAACACTGTGCCTGTCTGTTCCAGTTAGACAAGAGGGCCCCTCTAGGCAGATGCAGGCCTGGCTTGGCAAGCAGAAGCATCTAGGAGAAGAAAAGAGCCCCATCTTCCAGGCAGATGCAGGATGCACCCCACCCCCAAGCTTGGTGAGCAGAGCGCAGTCTGGATTCAGCGCCCCCATCCCTCAGCCAGAGCTTCCGTGCAACCACATGTGTAACCACAGGTGATGACCCTGCTGTGAAGCGGGAGAGGAGAGCCAATTGTGGTCCTGAAATACTTGCACACACTGGCCAGATCTTAGTGTTTTGACGGTAAGTCTTCTCTGAGTTCTCTGGCAACTTCTCAGACACAGGGGTTGTAAATGAGTCTTATAGGGGTCAGGGGCGGGTATGAAACATTAACACTGGGCTGATTCGGAACATAGGGGCAAGTGGGTGAGCCCAGAGTGCCTGGTGCATCTGGACCGTGGTGTCACTGCAGTGTGCCTGGGCAGTGACTGGCTTATGCCGGGGTGGGGTGGGCGAGGTCAGAAAAGCTACCGAAAGGCACTGCTGCCAGAAATGCTGTTCCAGTTGGATGACAAGCCATGTTCTACACCCTGGTGTCTGGAGAACAAAAACTCCTGCTGTGGTTCTTTTATGATTAGGAAAACACAACCTTCTTATGGGGTTACTTCTGAAGATTTCATTAACAGGCAATGGTGGTCACAGCCTTGCCACCTTAGCTCCCTTCCCCGGGGTGGTCATTGTACCTGACCACTATACTTTTGTTTTGCCACTCAGAGTAGCCCTTAAACTGCCTCTATTTCCTAATTTGTCATCCATCCATTTCCTTATCTTTCCAAAGCGGCTTTCCCAGGGAGCGTGTTGGTTCTGGCAAGACGCTCTTGACCTGATTTCTGTTTCAGTTAGGTCTGTTTCAGTAGGTTTGGCCAGTTAGGTCTCTCATGCTACTCTTTTGTTCAGTATTTCTTGAATGCTTGGCATTTACTGGACACTGTGGTAGGGGAATGCAGAGATGACTGACATGGTTTCTCCCCTTATGGAGTTTGCAGTATGATAAGAGACACAGAAACAAACCAGCAGTAATGGGCAGTGGCTGTGTGCGGGCTTATCCAGCATCCATTCCCTCCTTCCTCTTCCTAACAGAATCATAACACTGTTCTGGAATCTTCCCTCTCCTCTCCTCCACAAGAATCACCTCTCTCTCCCTCACACATGCATGTGCACGTGCACACACACACACACACACACACACAGCGCCTGCATTGGAGGTGAGGTCCAGAGACTATTTGGTGGATAAAGCCAGAAGCGGGATGAGTTAGAAGTGGCATCTAAGAGGAAGGGAGCTGGGGCCGCACTGACAGCCCAGGCGGGCACTGGGTGGGCCGTGTTATTGAATCCACTCTGGAGCCGAGCTGCGTGGCATGAGCGACACAGGCCAGCAGGACTAAAGAGAAAGCCAGTGTGCAGCTGTGCTTCATTCATTTTCACTGCCATAAACTATATAGTATGAATATACTATGATTTATTTATTAATATTCATGAGTTCATTTACTCATTCAGTCAATGGACATCTGAGTTCTTTCTAGCTTCTCAAAATTGTGTTTCTTTGAGAGGGGTTGTTTGATTTTGTTATTATGATAAACAATGCTGCTGTAAACATTCCAAAACAGGTCTCCTGGTACACATGGGAAGTTCACATTTAGGGGTTAATACCACATTGTCTTCTCTATGATGGTACAACTGGCATTTCCACCAGCAGGCATAAGCATTCCATTTGTTCCATATCCTCACTCACACTTTGTTTTGTGACACTTATGATTTCTTTTTAAATCTAGTGATTTACATTGCAAATTTGAACTTGAATTTTTCTGATATTAATGAGATTAAACATATCATAAACATTGGTCATTTGTGTTCCTGCCTCTGAAAGCTTATTCAAGGCTTTTGCCCATTTCATCCAGAGAAGACTGATGGTGTCGTGGACCAGTGTAGTGGCAATGGGGTGGTAAGAAGTGGCCAGTGAAAAGAAGCACTGTGTTGTTGTAAAGGAATACCTAGAGGGTGGGTAATTTGTAAAGGAAAAAAGGGTTTATTTGGCTCATGATTCTGACGGCTGGAAAATTCAAGATTGGGTATCTGCATGCAGTGAGGACCTCAGGCTGCTTCCAATCAGGGCAGAAGATGAAGAGGAGCCAGTAGGGACTACAGGGTGAGAGAGGAGGCAGGAGAGAGCAGGGAGGTGCCGGGCTCTTTAGCAACCAGCTCTGAGGGAAGTAATGGAGAAAGAACTCTGTTAGACTCTATTAAGGCATTAACTCTATTAGGGCATTAATCTATTCAGGAGGATCCACACCCATGACCTAAACACCTCCCATTAGGTTCCACCTCCAACACTGGGGATCAAATTTCAACATGAGGTTTGGAAGAGAATAACATCTCCGAGCTATAGCAGCTCTGACAGGATTTGTTGATGGACAGTGTGAGGCGTGATAAACGATAAAAAATCATTAGTCCAAGAGACATGCCTCAGCAACAGGAACGATGGCGTTGCCTTTGCTGAGATGAGAAGAAGGGAGACAGAACAGGCTGGAGGAAATGCAAAGAGCTCAACACTGGACGTGATGGTTGAGGTTGCTGTGAGGTATCTCAGAAGTGGTGTCCTGTAGCCTGCCTGCTGGACAGAGAAGACTGGAGTTCCGAAGGGAGGCTCTGAATGATGCTAGACGTTTGGATGTATCTTTCAGGATCGCCACAGAAAATAGTGCAATGCTCAAATTAGAAAAATTTAAGGAGGGTTTTATTTACAAAGGAACTATTTTTCAAATGAGGGTACAGGGAAACACAAGAACTGGTGAAACACCAGTGCTCTACTTGGAATAGCAAAGAACAAGGGAGACAAGGGTTACAGGAATTTGGAGGTAGAGGATTGGGTCAAGAAGGAGGCTTTACCCAAACGTGGTGGCTCAAGTCTGTATTCCCAGCTACTAGGGAGGCTGAGGCGGGAGGATCACTTGAGCCTAAGAGGTCAGGGATGCAGTGAGCTATGATCACGCCACTAAACTCGAGCCTGGAGAATAGAGTGAGACCCTATATTTAATAATAATAATGATAATGACCAAGGAGGCCCATGAGAGAAGTTATCTTTGGTTAAATGTCTTCATACAATTGGAGCTGAGGGAAAAAAAGCCCAGCATCACTCTTCTCTTTCCCTTTAATATCTTGCCACCATTCACCGTTAGTCACAACCAGCCAGAATCCAGAAGGCACAGAAACCTACAGATAAAGCACATACAAGCCAATCTCCTGGGTAGAGACTAGGGCAGAGAAAGGTAGAGAATAGATCTGGAGGGAGAGAAGTTACCTGGAGCAAGCAGAGAAGCTGGTATAGCTGGAATTTACAACCAGGAGACTGGATGAGACGACTGGAGAATGCACACAGGTGGAAAAGATCTTGAAGAGGTCTGAGACTAAACTCTGGATTAGTCCAGTTCCTAGAAGCTGGATAGAGACAGAGGAAGCAGCAAAGGAGACTGAGAAGAAGCAACCAGGAACTCCAGGAGGGTATGGTGTCTGGGAAGCCAAGGAAAGAAGTCATTTCTAAATGTGCCACCTGCTGTTGATAGGTCCAGGAAGATGAGGTCTAAGAACTGACTACTAGACGTAGCAAAGCAGAGGTCTTTTGTTGACCTTGACAAGACCAGTGGTAGTGGGAAGGGGACCTCGCTGAAGTGGGTCTGAGAGAGGAATTAAAGCCTTGAGAATAGAAAACTCTTTCAAGGAATTCTGCTATACATTGTAAAATTATACATAAAGAGATGAGGGGAATGGTCAATGGAAGGAAAAGTAGATCAAGACAGGCTTTGTTTTTAAGATGAGAGGAAATATCAGCCTGTTTCTATATTAATAGGAATGTTCCAGTATAGAGGCAAAAAATGGATGATGCAGAAGAGAAGTAAATTGCAGGCAATGCCCTGGAACAAGCAAGGAGAGGTGGCGCCTGGAGCACAAGGAAAGGGCTTGAGTTGAGTTACCAGCTTGGTGAGTTCATCTCTAGGAGCAGGAGGGAGGGGATGGTGGAGTGTGTGTGTACAGATGCTTGTGGGTGTGTAGATATGATGGGTGGTTTGTGGTGAGCATATTCGCTTTTCATCATGTCCATTAGAATCTGGGAGAAGTCGGTGTTTTGAGAAGACAGGAAACAATATGAAGCGGTCCGCTAGTTTAGCAATCATCAAACTTTTTTCGCTTGCATACCTCCTAAAATAATTTTGAAAATGGATACTTCCTCATATATTTTTTAAGTGGCAACTAAAATTTTTCATTATAAATTTAAATCATTGCAAAAGATGTAATTTCATTTATATAACCAGCTGGGAAGAGAACGAGTTTTGTTAAAGCAAAGTTATGAATTTTTTGAAACGCTTCTGAGTTATGTAGCAGAAATCACAAATATTATTACCAAAAAGTATTTTTATAAATATTTTTATATCTATTATTAAAATTATTTTTAATGATCTACCAACTGACAATTAGTTCTTCTTCAGTTTCATTAAAAGCAAAGAATAGAAAACTGAGCTGTAATAGTTATATTCCCCAATAATGTCATTTATTTTCTTAACACAAATACCAATATTTCAGGTTGCGCCTGTATCTAATTCCTTATGCACTGGGCCATGGAGCATACTAAGATTCATAACAGATAAGATGCATGGGGTTTTTTCCTATTTTCATAAAAAAGAGAAGAGCAATTATGAAAGGAGACTCCTGAATTCCAGATGTTCTCAGGCAGGTTAATTTAGGGTAAGTGTACATCTGCAAGGTGACTCTCTTAAAAGTATCCTTGCCAACATGTCTCTTAGGAATTCTTCATGTATCCATTTGTTTAAAATTGTAGTTAAACATACATACAACATAAAATTGAACATTTTAGCCATTTATTTAAGTGTGCAATTCAGTGGCATTAAGTACATTACATAGTGGTACCACCATGACTACTACACATCTCCAGAACTTTTTCATCATCCCTAAAGGAAACTCTGTTCCCATTAAATGACCCCATTCCTCCATTCCCCAGCCGTTAGCAACCAGTCTTAACATTTTTGTCTCTATGAAACTATTTAGTTACCTCATATAATGTCTGTTTTTTGTGACTGGCTTATTTCAATTAGCACAATGTCTTCAAGTTTCATCCATGCTGTAGCATGTATCAGACTATCACTCCTTTTAAAAGCTGAGTAATATTCACGTGTGTGTGTGTGTGTGTGTGTGTGTGTGTGTGTGTGTGTGTGACATTTTGCTTATCTATCTGTCCATGGGCATTTGGGTTGTTTCCCCTTTTTGACAATTTGAATAATGCTTCTATGAACATGGTGTACACAAATATTTATTTATTTAAGCCCCTGCTTTCAATTATTTTGGATATATACCAGAAGTGAAATTTCTGGATCATATGGTGATTCTGTGTTCAGGTATCCATTTGGAAGACACTTGTCTAAGAGAAGAGGAGCACGAATGGACCAAAGGAAGACAATATAATTGCAGGGCTCTGGTAGGGCTCAACTGAGATGGGCAATTCTAAATTTAAAGTAAAACCAGTGAGCATGTTTGTGTTATTTTATTCCAGCACATTCAGTTGCGCAGGTGCAAGCATAGGTTAGAGGAAGTGTTGGATAGAACCATGAATTCAGTTTAGTCAGGCCATGATGTTAAAGCAGGGAAAATGTAAAGGAGTTGAGCATGCCCATAATCTGAGAGGTTACAATTATTGAGTGGGGAATATAAGCTGGATAAAGACTTGAAAAGCATTTTATAAATTTTTCCATACTGACCTGGCAGATTCTGTTAGATTAATTTTTAGGTTCTTTATAAATAAAAACCTTTAAAAATATGTTTTCCAACTGTTTGTGGCTAGAGTATACAATAAAATTGGTTTTTATATGCTAATCATAGATCAAGCCAGCCTAAAGAGCTCTCTTTTAAACCCCAATGCTTTGTATATAGGATGCGTTGGGTTCTTTTGTAGGTGGTCATATCCTTCATAAATACTAGGAGCCATGTTTCTTGCTTTTCAATTCTTATGATTTTCTTTCTTTTTCATGTCTTGCTGTGTTTGCTAGTAAGTCCAGTATAATTTTGGATAAAGAACTGGTGACAGATGACCATTATTATCTAAGGACTGGTTTTAAATGGATGCTTCTAACTTTTCATCATTAAAAAAGATATTTACTCTAGGTTTTTGGTAGGTATATTATCCAGTAAAGGAAGTTCATACGAGCTGGCTAAGAGTGTTCTTTTTCAAATCATGATTAAATATTGAAGTTTTTTGTACTAGTTTGTTTTCACACTGCTATAAAGATATACCCAAGACTGGGTAATTTATAATGGAAAGAGTTTTAATTGACTCACAGTTCCACATTGCTGGGAAGGCCTCAGGAAACTTACAGTCATGCCAGAAGGCATAAGGGGAAGCAGGTACCTTCTTCACAAGGGGACAGGAGAAAGTGAGTGTGAGCACAGGAAAAACTGCCACTTCTAAAAGCATCTGATCTCGTGAGAACTCACTCGTCACAAGAACAGCATGGGAGAAACTGCCCCATAATCCAATCACTTACCTCCTTTGGCACATGGGGACTTCAGGTCCCTCCCTCGACATGTGAGGATTACAACTCAAGATGAGATTTCTGTGGGGACACAGAGCCAAACCACATTATTTTTTTCAAATGTGTTTTCTGTATCTACTGAGATGATCATATGGTTTTTCTCTAATGATCGGTTAATGGGTAGAATCTATTTATGGAATTTTTAATATTAAATTATTCATTCATTTCTCATATAATCCTAACTTGGTCATGATGTCATATATTTTTCATCTTACTGGAGTCTTTTAATATTCACAAAATAAGGAAACAGGGTTCATAACACTCATTTCACAGACAGGAAACTAAGACATAGGGAAATAGGGAATATGCATGAGATTTACACCCAGCAGGTAGCAGGACAAGGATTTAAACCATGGTCTCTCTGATTCTGAACTTACGTTCTTTTCACCAACTATTCTCTTTGAAGCAGAAACCACATCTTTCTTATATGCCTCAAGTGGCCAGGGCAATGCTATACTCACAGTACTTATTCAAGAATTTGTGTTGAATAAATACTGAATGCATGCTCCAGGACTCTTCTATGGATTTTTAAAATATTCCTGAGTTAAAAAAAAACAACGCTCTTCATCAAATTAGTTCATCTTAGATATTGGTCATAAAATGTTGTGAAAGGCAAACAGAAGAAAAGGTCTATAAAAGTGGACCTAATGGTTAATCCTAATAGTTCTTTACTACTACAGTTCTTGAAATTCTCCATCACATTGGAATGGATAAAGACAGCCAGCAGGAGACAGAAAATAATGAAAAGAAGAGAAAGTCTCTTAAAATGTACAGAGTTCCCCTTGGTCAGTGTTTCCACTAGTATGTCCATACTCAGCGCCAAAGAGAAGCCAATACTATTGATGCTCCAGTCTTCATTAGAATGTCATCTCTTCAGTTTAAAAAGTGGTATTTCCTGAGCAGAAATATTATAGAGAGATTGAGAATAAGCCTCCAAATTAGAGACAGAAGGACCTGCAAAGACGTGCCCGAGCATGGGTAAGGCACAGGAAACCAGGTCCCCGAGGCTCTGTGGGTAGAAATCCCCCTCCATCCTGCAGGAACCCAGGATGGGCCTCTGGGGCCTAAACAAGGGCAGGAGGCTTTCTACATAAAACTTTTGCCAAGATAGGATGAAGCAGTCAACTGTTATGGCCAAAATAATATTTCACTGCTAACAGAAAAACAGGCAGAAAAAACTACCTTGCCACCTCTTCTGGGAAAAGCAAAAATAAAGTTGTATTTCATCCTTAATTTTCCACCTTGTGGGCAAAAATAAAAGGAAAATTACTTCTGGGCAATACTGCACATATTATAGAATAATGAGCCATCTTAAGCAGCTGGGCAAGAAGCAGAACAACAAATGTTCACTCCAGAAAAGAAAAGAATCATGCAAAAAGAGTAGTGTTGTTTTCAGAAGTAAACCTTAAAAGGAAATCAAAAGGGAGATACAATCAGATATACTATCAAGGGCCAACTAAGAATGCCACACATTTCATTGTTAAGGAGACAGAGTGATGATTGGGTATACAGTGGAAATTTGGCATTTGGGCAGCTGATCTGATTCACACCTGGCTCCTCACTCCCCTCAGGGCCCTCTCTACCTGCAGCACCAAATGAAATCATTTCATAACAGCTTTCTTCTCTCTCTCTCTCTCTCTCTCTCTCTCTCTGTGTGTGTGTGTGTGTGTGTGTCTTTTAAATGTCAATTCATTGAACACTCCAACAAGTTATTCTATGAAGCCAGCTAGTAAGACAGTCCCAAACACAGCAAATCACTCAGCTTTCAAGACTGACTTCTAATTGCATGTGGCCCTTCTGTGTCTCTGTGTTGGCAAAATTATTAAGGTGGCCCCCAAGATTCCTGCTCCCTCATATACATGCCCAGAATAATTCCCTCCGCTTGAGTGTGAAGGCACCTATGGATATAATGGAATATCACTCTCTATATCAATATGTTATGGGGTATGGCAGAAGGTATAAACAGATGTAATTAAGAGCCCTAAGTAGTTGACTTTGAGTTAATCAAAAGACAGATTATGCTGGGTGGGCCTGACCCTATCAGGAAGCCCTTACAAGAGTTCAGATATTTGAAGAGGGAGAGATTTCTTCTACTCATGTTGGAAAGGCAGACAGCCATGTTGTGAACTGCTAACACAAGACATGTGGCAAAAATCCAAGGGCACCCCAGAACCCAGAGTAGTCCCCAAACAGTGACCAGCAAGAAGCTGGGACTTCACTCCAACAACCCAAAGCACCAGAATTCTGCCAAGGACCAGTGAGACTAGCAGAAGATGCGAAGCCTCTGAGGGACTTGCAGCCCTGGCTGACCCTTGATTCCAGCTGGGTGAGACCCCAAGCAGACTGCCCACCTAGCCCATGTCCAGACTTCTCAGCCAGGGAAACTCTTCGATAATAGACGTATGCTGTTTGAAGTCACTACGTTTGGGATATTTTTTTAATGCAGCAATAGAAAACTAGTGGATTTATTGCTAAGCCTTAACATTTGAGAAGCATATGCCTAATCCAAGGTTTTGAGGTACTATGAGGATTTATTAGGTAATGTGGGAGAAGACGCAAACGGCCTTCTTTGTAAGATAGAAAAAGATGTCTCTCTCGTTTTGGTTGAGGGCATGTGATCGCCATTCATGCGGTTCATCAAGCATTTCCAGCAATCCCCCGTTTTAGATGCCGACAGCCCTGCACTGTAGTCCCCTTTTCTGAGGTTTCATTTACCAGGGCTCTGTTACCCATAATAAATGGCAGTCAACTGAGGTCTAAAAATATTGAATGGAAAATCCCAGAAATAAACACTTCATAAGTTTTAAATTGTCAGCCATTCTGAGTATCATAATGAAGTCTCTAACCTTTTCCACCAGGGACATGAATCCTCTCTTTGTCCAGTGTCTTCACACTTTAGATGCTCCCACTTGTTAGCCAGTTAGCAGCCATCTCAGTTGTCAGATGGGAAAAACATAGGGTTTGTTACTATCCACAGTTTCAGGCATCCACTGGAGTCTTGTCTGTCCATGTTGGTGTAATCGTTGTTGGATGGATGATGTGCATGATGTTGACCAATGAGATGGAAGCAGAGGTGATATGTATCATTTCTGGGCCACAGCACTTGACTGATGCAAGACTCTCCAGAGCTCTCTTTCTCTCTGCTATAGTGCACAGCAGTGTTTCTGATAACCTGGGTCCGACAGTGAAGATGCATGGGGTGGATCCTATTCTCTCATTATGGACCTGTAGTGAGAATAAAATCTTTGTTATTTTAAAACACTATAATTTTAGGTTGTTTGTTACTGCAGCATAACTTGGCCCATGCTGAGTTGAATGGGGACTTACTGAGCTACACAGCTCAAAAAGATCGCTAGAGACACAGAAATGAAAAGATAAGATAGGAGAGCATACAACATCTTTCAAGTTTTTGTATGTGTAAGTTATTTCTGCCCTTCATTATAAAAAACAAACACCTGAATTAAGTGCAAGCAGGAAAGAAAAACATGAGAAGAATGTCAGATGTCACTCATCCATGTCGAAAAGCATGGAAATAGCAGGAGCCACTAATGTGTGAGAAGAAGTTCAGAACCAGCAGAGTGGTTGGCTCTTTATTCTCCAGCAAAGAGTAAGGGAAGCTCTTCTTGCACAACTCTTCTTAGGACAAATGCCATCATCATCAATCTTTAGGGTTCCCAGGGTCCCTTAATTGCAAGAGGCTAGAAGGCAGAGTCTCCATGTCCTACTGAGCAAGAATGCCAAAGATAATTTAGAGCAAGTGTGTTTATCCAGCAGAAACAAACAACACAAACAAACAGAAAGTCTGATGGTGGGGCGGGAAAGGTACTATCATAGGAGAAACAAGAGATGAGCAGTAAAATTCTGCTTTAGAAAAGGAGAGACGCAGCATTGGGCTAATAGGAAGATGAGTGTTATGTGATCAGTTTAATCAATTTTTTTTTTTTTTAGAATAAAAAGAATGAAAGAAAGAAAGAGGAAGAGATTTTAGAAAAAGAGAAGAAAGGAGAAAGAAAGAAACAGCAAAAGAAAGAAAAAAGAATGAAAGAGAGAAAGAAAGAGGAAGAGAAAGAGGGAGAGAGAATGGGATTCTTGTTTTATTGCTCAGGCTAGAATACAGTCTAAAAATGGGTATTAAAAACCTCTTTTATACCAATAATTGTGTTTGACAATGGAGACAGGAAGGAATAGGGGATGAAAATAACAAATAAGCAGCCAACCAATATTTTATACCTGTGAAATGCTATGCAATTGCTGGGGAGTGATTTATTTCCAGTTATGTGGTCACTTTTAAAATAGGTATAATGTGATACTGAGAAAAATGGATGTTTTGTGGATTTGTGGGAGGAGAGTTCTGTAAATACTTGTTAAGTCTAGTTGTTCCAGGTCTGAGTTCAAGTCCTGGATATCCTTGTTGATTTTCTATCTCGTTGATCTATGTAATATTGACAGTGTAGTGTTAAAGTCTCCCACTATTATTGTGTGGGAGTCTAAGTCTCTTTGTAAGTCATTAAGAACTTGCCC
>PVKP010007040.1:0-79353 GCA_004027715.1 Plecturocebus donacophilus
CATTTTAACTTTTAAGTAATCCAAATTGTTCTCTGTAGTGGTTTTCACCAATTTATACTCTCATGGCTATGATATAAGTACCTATTTCCCCATAATCTTACCAAGCTTGCTCTGGTCTTTCTCAAACCGATAAATACCTGAGGAAAGTTGTTCTTTGCCTAAAATGAGATATTAGAGACATTTCCCCCAGTAGGTTTGTTGGCTTTGTTTATGATGAAATATAGCCAAATTTATCCTTTCCTTTTTTGAGACAGGCTTGCTCTGTTGCCCAGGCTGGAGTACAGTGGCATGACCACAGTTCACTGCAACTTCAAACTCCTGGAGTCAAAGGATCCACCCGCCTCAGCCTTCCAAATAGCTAGAAATACAGGTGCATACCACCATGCCCGGCTAATCTATTTTTAAATTTTTTTGTAGAGACGGAGTCTTGTTGTTGCCTAAGCTGGTCTTGAACTCCTGGCCTCAAGTGATCCTCCCACCTTGGCTTCCCAAAGTCCTGGGATTACAGGTTTAGGCCATTGTGCCTGGCCTTATCTTTTACTTAATGGCTTCTAAGTTGTGGGTTAAGCTTAGAAAAGCTTTTCTTATTCAAATATTATTTTTAACATAATAATTCTACCATTGTTCATCCTAATAATTTTATGATTTCATTTTTTACATTTAAACCTCTCATTCATCTGGAATCTATGTGGGGTAAGGAATAACAATGGGGATCCAACTTTTAAAATTCTGGGTTGTTACTCAGTTGTCCCAACACAGCTACTGAGTGACTGAGGCTCTTTCTAAATGTTAGATTTTTCAGAAGTTAGACTCACAAGTAGAGACGACTAGTGAGCTCAGAATTAGTGAAACAGACACCAAAATTAGGGATCTAGGGGCCCTAAAACACATATAACATCAAAAGCACAGATCCTGAAGTTCAGCATCTATCACATATAAAGCATACTGACGACTATTGTTGTTAATCTTGGAAGTCCTAAGGATTATCTCTAATTCAGTTAAAATAACTATGTACTACAAATAGGTGTTAATAAATAAGCATATATGGCATTTTTAGTTTGTATGTGAGTTCACTTACTTTGTCTTCATAACTACTCTTTAAGAAGACAAGCAGAGATTTTAATTGCCATTTATTGCTGAGGAAAATAATTCCGTAATGGTATCTTGTCACTTATAGGAAATGATAGTGCCAAACTCAAACTGAGACCTTGTATTTCCAAATGTTAACAAACTGCCCTTATACCCTGCACCAAGTACTTTTACACAAAAATTAGTGAGACTCCCTACTCACAAGGAGGTTGAAACAATTTTTAATTAAATATTTAGACTGATCACATACTTAATTTAAGCATGAAAGGAGTACACAGAAGTAGAAAACATCATCCTTGGCTTCCAGGAAACCTCAAAGGTTTACAGCAGTTAAAAAAAAGCAAGACTTAAGGGAATAGAAAGTAAGCCTGAAGGTCAGGAGCCATGTCTTATCATGTCTTATGGTATTTACAGCTGGTACAAGTAGAATGTAATGTTAGGTCAGTAAATATTTGTTGGTTGACTAAATGTACTGATCGAACCTTCTAGATAGGAAATAATATTAGACCCCATTCATTTTCCCCAGGGGCTAAACTTTTGTCTGTGATCAAAGAATCAGCCAATCATCAAATAGCTCTTATACAATGTAACCAGGAAAGTTCAGGCACCACTTCTGGGCTACAACTATGACTAAATGTATTTCACAGAAAAATAAAAATTTTGAACTACATTCTATCACAAAGCTGCCAAAAGGTTATGAAACAATTTCCAGAACTGAATCCAATCCAAATGCTACAAAATATAACTATCATTCACTCTTGCTTTATTCTGAATTGAACACATCCTCTGCTTCTATAATAAATAATTGTTCACAACATTTCTCATTGGTAGTGCTTTTTTTGTGTGTGTTGTTTCCTTTAGCTATCTTGTCAGCATTAACTTAAGGTCTTTTATTTTTATTTTTTTTAGTATCATTCTTGACTTTGAGGTCTTTTATTTTTTAATACTAACAATCACTTATCTGCCACATATAACACTAAGGCAGAACAAAACGTGAATAAGAGAGTAAAAAATAAACTCAGTTTACAAAGTACAGTTTTATATCCTGCCACAGACAACTTCATTCCAGAGTCTGCATGCCCTATTGTCCAATCTATTCAGTGACAAGACATTACTTTTGTTGGCAAAAGCCTTGCATGGGTCAAAATAATTTTTCAACCTTTGATTTAAAAAAGTCCAAAAGGACCAAGCTTAAAATTTTAATGGGTGGTTGCATGTTAGACATGTTTAGCCCTAAACTCAAATAAAAAGGAAAGCTGACAGTAAACTAGTCAATGCAAAGAACTTACAAAAGCATAAGCCCAGAAATTACATGTAATGCCTAGTCTATAAAATACTAAGGAGGCATTACTGTTTACACCAGAGCGACAGGGCTTTCTTGAGTGGTTATATATACCAAAGGTTTAGTACAGTTAAAGAAGGCTGTCATAAATTGCCTCAATATGCCATAAATGTTGGATATATTCTAGGTTACATTATGTAGGTACTACAGAAAGAGACATGTGAGAGAAACCAGCACAATGCCTGCACATTGTCGCATCTGACAGTAGGAAATAAACAGCCAGTTATGAAACAAACTCAATTCTTAACGCTGGAAACAGAATAAGGCTCCATTCTTTTTGGACAATAAAGACACTAATCATTTAAAACAGACGGACTTTACACCAACAATGTGAATATGCTTTACAGAACTGTACACTTAAAAATGGTTAAGATGCTAAATTTTATGTTATATGTTTTGGAAAGGGTGAATCGTTGGGTTTTCTGTTTTTTGAACAGAGACAGTGTCACCTAGGCTGGAGTGCAATGGCCCAATCATAGCTCGTTGCATCCTTCAACTCCTGGGCTTAAGCGATCCTCTCACCTCAGCTTTCCTAGAAGCTAGGACTACAGGTGTGTGCCACCAAGCCCAGACAATTAAAAATTTTTTTTTTTGGTAGAGACGGGGTCTTGCTATATTTCCCAGGCTGGTCTCAACTCCTGGCCTCAGGTAATCCTTCTGCCTCAGCTTCCCAAAGTGCTGCGATTACAGGCATGAGCCACTGCACCCGGCTATGTTATCTGTTTTTTAACAATTAAAAAGAAAAAAAAAAAAACTCTTTAAATTAGCTTTAAATTTCCCTTGAATTTTTAAATGAATATATATATGAGTTATTGACTACTTACTATATATACCTGTTACCATGGAGATGGAGATAAAATATGGATAAGACCTAATTCCTCTTTTCAAGAAGCTCAAAGTTTAAAGAGAACCAAAATTCTAAACTGATTTTTTTTTTTTTTTTTGAGACAGGGCCTCACTCTGTCACCCAGGCTGGAGTGCAGGGTGCAATCACAGCTGACTGCAGCCTTAACCTTCTAGGCTCCAGCAATCCTCCTACCTCAAACCTCTTGAGTAACTGGGACCACAGGCATGGACCACCACACCTATTATTATTATTTTTTTTTTTGGCAGGGGGTGCAGGGAAAGATAGAGATCATGTCTATGTTGCCTAGGCTGGTCTCCTGGATTCAAGTGATCCTCCTGGGTTCAAGTGATCCTCCTGCCTCAACCTCCCAAAGTGCTAAGATTACAGGCATGAGTCACAGCACCCTATCTAAAATCTCCTTAAAAACAAAAATTGATAATAATTTTGGATCACCCAAAGTAGGTGGGTGAGCAGCCATTTACCTATCCTTTCTTAAACACATTACCTCTCTCTTCCCCCTCCTTTCTCTCTGCAGGTTCTAGTTGTATTTTAGTTCATTATTTTTTCTTTTCTTCTTCTTCTTTTTTTTTTTTTGAGATGGAGTCTTGCTCTGTCACCCAGGCTGGAGTGCAGTGCTGTGATCTAGGCTCACTGCAAACTCTGCCTCCCAGATTCAAGCGATTCTCCTGCCTCAGCCTCCTGAGGAGCTAGGATTACAGATGCATACCACACCCATAATTTTTGTATTTATGGTAGAGATGGCAGTTGTCGGGGGAGGCGGGTTCACCATGTAGGCCAGGCTGGTCTCAAACTCCTGCCCTCCTCAGCCTCCCAAAGTGCTGGGATTACAGGCGTGAGCCGCTGTACCTGGCCTCTAGTTGTACTTTAAAGTCTCTGATGCTTAACTTGAAAAATTCTGGGATTCAAACAGATTTGCTAGCCACTATGAAATGGCCGCACCTTGTGTGCCTGAACAATTGCTCCTCGGCGTCCTTGAACAGAAGAGGTATTTCAAATTGGAGGGAAAAGCAAATCTAGTCTTCTGGCCTTCTCCTAAAGCAATCACCTCCATTCAATTTAACCCAACACTTAAAACTATGCAAACCACTGGGACAAATTCTGTCAAAAAGCCATCTCAATTTCAGTCCTGATTATCTTCTCTTTTCTGGGCTCTTATAAAACCTGTGGTTTATGCTACATGAATTAATCAGAGTATTCTTTGTATTGTTTGCAAAGAGTTCTTTCTTGTGCCACTGGAAAAAAAGTTTAAAAATAATCAAATCTTCCTATTTCCCCAAAAGAACAGGTTAATGCTTAGTAATTCTGCTACTGAATGAAATATATTTCATTAAAATATATTTATTCAGCATCTCCCATGTGTCACCAATGAATAGATTTGTAGAAGTAAAATTTAAAAAGTAAAGATTTTAATAATGGAATCATCCTATTTCAAGCCCTGTCCTCTTGGTTTCGCTCTCTTTTAATTAATTTATTTATTCTTTTTTTAAAAGACCGAGGTGGGGTCTTGATATGTCACCCAGGCTAATCTGGAACAACTGGCCTCAAACAATCCTACAGCCTCAACCTCCCAAACTGCTGGGATTACAGGAATAAGCCATTACACCTGTCATTGTGTTCCTCTCAACACACTCGAACTGATCAGACTTTGGCATTCAAACTATGAAAATCCATTTCCAAAATTCAAAGAATTAGTTAATAGTACCACACATCTCCCCAAAGATGCCCTTATACAATAAGATCCTGCATGATCAGATGTAGAGGCACAATGATTCCTATTTCTTTTCTTTTTCAGACAGAGTCTCACTCTGTCATCCAGGCTGGAATGCAGTGCTGCGATCTCAGTTTACTGCAACCTCCGCCTCCTGGGTTCAAGCAATTCTCTCCCTCAGCCCCAAGCTGGGACTACAAGCATGCATCACCACATCCAGCTAATTTTTATATTTTTAGTTCCGACAGGGTTTCACCGTCTTGGCCAGGCTGGTCTTGGACTCCTGACCTCATGATCCACCTGCCTTGGCCTCCCAAAAGTGCTGGGATTATAGGCATGAGCCACAGTGCCTGGCCGATTCCCATAATTTCTGAGGTAGCATTCACATCATATCTGCAAAGAACAAACAGTAGCTCTTGAATCTGAGGGAGCTAAAAAAAGAACGCAGTTGGTTGGTTTCCAACTAGTGAGAACTCAGAAGACAAAATATTAGTATTTTTTTTTAAATCCAAATGACTAGTATAAATAGAGTAACAAATGCAATGGAAACTTTAAGCCATACATTTTCCATACCTTTATAGGAACTGAAAAATAACCGTTCTGCTCAGAGAGCCCTCAGAAACCTCCACATTCATTTTACGTTTCATGGGGCCTAATTTTTCTTTCCACCACTACATAGATTTCCTATCACACAGCAAAAGAGCCAGGGCAATCATCAGCTTCAGGGAGAATTTAAAAGGACAAAAATTAAATTCTGCTACTGAATGATTCTCTTTATAATACTGAAGCCACAATACAACATTACTAAATAGCACAAAGAAAGCACACTCTGATATTTTGCATTCCTTTTACTCCACCAACCCATCACCTCCACCAAAAAAAAAAAAAAAAAAAAAAAAAAACTAAAAACAGTCTGAGCCACGAACAGTATGTTTGACTTGAAAGTTTTGATGACGCAGCAGCTTACTCTTGCAACTTACTGGCATATATAGAGGCTTAACAGTGACTTAAAATACAGTTATGGGAAAAATAGACTATTCTAAGGGGAAAACTCAGGTGGGGAACCCAAGCACTCTTTAAAGAAACATAACAAATATATTCAGGTACAAGACCCGCATCAGAAATAGTTTTCTTTCTTTTTCTTTGGTAAATGTAAACACTTACCCTGAAGAGATTTTCCCAATCCCTGGCCCAGCTTCCACCCATGTTTCTGGAGTAAGCGGTGTCCAATATTATCCTGACAGACAGAACAGAGAGACAAACCAAAAATATTCCAATAATATATTCTTCCCTTCCTAGAGATATTAAAACAGATGATGAGCAAGAGATAATTCTACATATATGCATGCAAAAAGGTGCTAATAATAGGGTAAATGTGCCCAATAAGAGGGACATCAATGTAAAAAGAAAAGCTGCCTAGTATTTTATATGGGAAGAACATATGGGGTATGGGTCCTTTCTGATGGTGTGCTGGGCAACTTTTGCACATAACATTTTAAAATGCAGAAAAAGGGGAAAGGGAAAAGGGGAAGAATACATTTATGAAAATTTAAAATAACATTAAAAAGCATAAAATCAAGGTACTTATACAGTCATATCCACCACCTAAACAGCACCACTTTAAGATTTTTTTTTTTTTTTTTTAATAAGAAAATCTACATTGTGTTTAGTTGTTTTGTTTACGTGTCAGGCTTTCATGATACAGAGTAAGTTGTAAGTGTAAGACTGCCCCACCACTAGAAATGAAAAAAAAACAATCAGAGCAAAATCCAGGCTAGACTTGATTGGTTTAAAAAATAATAATATATATATATAATATAAATATTTAACTAGCATGCAGCCAATATTAAACTGAAAAAACAGTGAGGTTAGTAAAACAAGAAATTAAGTTGATTAAACAGAAAAATAAAATGAGCTCAAGCACAGACTGAGTGATGCATTTCAACATGTAGTCTAACAAAAATGCTAAGATGTTAGAATGAAACAGGCCTAGCAATAAGTTAACAGTAAAGAAACATTAGTGCATGTAGGGGGAGAAACCAACATACATAATGTCTCATCTTCTCAGGAGCACACTGGAAAAGGTATTTCAATGTAAACTGAATGAAAAAAAATGCTAGAAACAACAATTAAATGTCAGCTTTCGTTTAAGGGGTCAAGCTATCGGAAACATCTGCAGCTTTGTCCAGTTCTTTGCTTTTTACAGTTACTGTGAAGTACTAAGACAAGGCTAAAATAAACACTAATTGTACCTGAAAAAATGATGCTATTCATCCAAAGAACAACACTGAAAAATTCTAAACACAAAGTATTCTAACTGTGTTAAAATGTAATTTATAGTATTAATCTAGAAAAGATTAAAAGTTGCAATATAAGTAATGTTAGCAGAAAACAAAGGTAAACCATTTGAAAATCTTCTATTTCTTGAAATCAATTTATAAAGCTGACCAAACCACACATTTCTGCATTAAAACCAAATATTGCACATTAAACTGTCTTATATCTCCACGTTCAGTGTTAAAATGCTCTGTGGATTCATATAGGAAAGAAAAACATTTTTTTTTCACTGTTATCTTCTCTAACTAGTACTTAGAAGAAGATTAAGGCTTCCAAACGCTCTGGGGGGTTTTTTGTTTGTTTGTTTTTTTTTAAGGACAATTTTCTTCTACAAGTTTGTGACAGCATGCAACCTTGAAAACTGGGTTAAACAGCTGATTATTTCATTGATGGAGCAAAACCAGGACCTTTTTTTTTTGATACAGGGTCTTGCTCTGTTGCGCAGGCTGGTGTACAGTGGTAAAATTCTCCCGGGCTCAGGCAATCCTCCCACCTCAGCCTCACAAGTAGCTGGGACTATGGGCACACACCACTGTGCCTCGATAATTTTTTTATTTTTTGTAGAGACAAGATTTCACTATGTTGCCCAGGATGATCTAGAACTTCTGGGCTCAAGCAATCCTCCCTCCTCAGACTCCCAAAGTCCTGGGATTACAGGCATCAACCCAGGATACTTTTTTAAAAACAAAAACTGAGGCAAATTATAATGAAAAATTTGTTTGTAAAACAAAACACATATTGTTTTAAATATACACATAAAATCATTATGGTGCACAAAAGTTTGCTGCAAGTTATTTTTGTGCTATACCACCTGAAAGAATTAGAAACACTGCTGATTCCAAGGGATGACTTCCACATTACTACACATCACAAAAACTTAATACAACACTACTGCTGCTGAGGCTTCTTCCCTCCTCCCCTACTAACTGAACTGCCAGGAAAAGCATTCCCTTACCCAGTACTCAGTGTCTATTTATAACTTTATTACCCCCTAAAAAAGAAAAGATTAAAAATCTCAATATAAGTAATGTTAGGAGAAAACAAAGGTAAACAGGCCCTTATATTGCTACTATGAAAACAAACTTACCTGTGCAGAAAATTCTTATTTCATATCATAATTCCTACAACTGAATAATTCTAGAAAGGACAACAATGGCAGAATGACTCTGAGAGTATGTGGTTTATTAAGTAATTGTTTAATCTCTTAATAGACGCATGCTGTAACTATATTTGGCACCAAGATTTAGGTATTAAACAATGCTGACAAAAACTGTTGCTCCCCCCACCCCCAATTTTTTTGTTGTTTTTTTAAAGAAAACTCAATCTTTGGCTAAGTGGAGATGAGACATTATGCTGACCGTGTTATATTATGAATGCACTAAAATAAACAGACAGATGAAGCAGTATGCTATTTCCAAAAGCAGTGCAAGTGGAGTGAAAGCATTTCCATACGAACCTGGCTTTAAAAACTGGGCTGTCAAAAGAACAGTTAAATGTAACACAAAGTAAGAAACTGTCCAATCACTAATGGTCGTTTTTTTTTTTTTTTTTGTCTTGTTTTCAATTCACTGCTTGCAAGTAATGTATTTATTAAAGAGTGAAAGCATAAGTAAATTCACGAGTCAAGACCAGCTGAGAGATTCAAGGGCAGCGTGTTGTGACTGACAACAGTGAAAGGAAAAGCAAATGTTAAAGGGAGAGGGAGAAAAAAAGAAAAAATTACGGTTATACACATTAGCACCACTTTTACAAAACCACTCAAGAGGATGGCTGTCACCTTCTCAGAAAAAAATTATTGACAGAATATGGTAGTGGCATTTCTCTTCTAAAACTTTAGGTTAAAACTGTTCTTTAATTAAATCCACTTTCTCAGGGACTACAATAAAATATTTAACACACCACCGTAAGTCCTTCCAATCACAACAAAGGCAACAGAAACAATAGACACAACACCCAGACTCTCCTCCCCTCACCAACCTCCTGGGGTAAATAAATGACCAACACAGAAAATCTGGACCCTTCCTATCATTTTAAACTACCTGTTTTTGGAGGAAAAAAGGCAGCTCTGTGACTCTGCAGAAAGGGCTAGCATTCAGTATGGTCCGTCTTCTTAAGAAAAACGGTTTTATAAACACTCATCAAAAATCCAATAGGCTTAAGGATGATGGGTAACACAAGGAGGCACAACAAAATAATTTATAACAAAGTAAAACAAACCAGACTTGTCTACCTTTGAAATGATCAATACTTTCTCTGTGAAAGAACAAGAAATCCAATAACCAGTCTGCGGGAAACAAGAAATCTATTCTCTCTGTTTAGGACTGTGATTTTTGCCAGTTATTTCCATGGATGCTTTTTTTTTTCTTTTTTTTTGGGGGGGACGGAGTCTCACTCTGTAGTTCAGGCTGGAATGCAGTGATGCAATCTCAGCTCACTGTAACTTCTATCTCCTGACTAGCTAGGACTATAGGTGTGTACCACCACCACACCAGGCCAATTTTTTTTTTTTGTATTGTTAGTACAGACAGGTTTTCACCATGTTGGTCAGGCTGGTCTCAAACTCCTGACCTCAAGTGATCTACCTGCTTTGGCCTCCCAAAGTGTTGGGATTAGAGGCATAAGCCACCACGCCTGGCCCATGAATGCTATTTACAACGTTAAGTTGGCACGAGTAGCTTATGGCTCAAACAGGTAATCTAGACAGAACAAGGGAAATGAACACTAAATTTTTTTGTTCTTTTTTTTTTTTTTTTTTTTTTGAGACAGGGTCTCACTCTGTCACCCAGGCTGGGGTGCAGTGGCACAGTCACAGCTCACTGGATCCTTGACCTGCAGGCTCAAGTGACAGTCCCACCTCGGCCTCCCAAAGTGCTGGGATTACAGGTGTGAGCCCCCATGCCTAGCTAATTTATTTCCAAAGTAATTATTTTTAAAAATAATTTTTTAAAAAGTAACTCTTTAATTTCAATTACTATAATAATGACTAAAAATCTTTTGACTTTTTTTAAATAAAATATGTAATTTGGGATTTAATTATAATCTCATAGAACCAAAAATAAATTACAGAAATTTTTTTCTTTGTAAAAACTCTGGTTAACAACTAACAAAGTTGCATGATAGAGGTAGGCTGCTTATAGATATTTTTTCTTCTCAAGTCAACTTGATATAAATGTTCATTGGAGAGCTGCAAAGAACTTATTTATTATGTAGAAAAGCTGGTTTTCTACATAATTATGCGTTCTCACAAACCACCTATTTGTTTTCTTTCTCTGCTCAAGACCCCAAAATGGTGGTTGTGTGGCTTGTTCTTTCGCTGGAAATGAAGTTCTTCTAATTCTGATTAAACCATGAAGCTAAGCTGAAAACTCAAACTTTATCACCTTTTCTCCCCCTATTTCTACACATAAATATATCATTAAAATGCTGCATTTTTATCATTTGTTCTTCTCTAATAAACATGAGAAAACGGATATAATTTTTAAACGGGAAGATCTTTGAAAACAAGAAATCTGTATTATAAACAACTACCAATATGCTAAAAACAATACCAACAATTAAAAATACTTCACTATTAACTGTTTTAGACATTCTTCAACATTTTTGTTAATTAAATACCAAGTAGAAACTTTCTGCTCCATGAAGCTGTATGCCACCACGGTTAACAACGATCATTTTGGCAACATCACCACCAATGTACATGATGGGAGGCTGCCAAAATACAAGAAAAAATTTACTTTATTGTATAAAGCTGGCTGCAAGTTTTACAGTAGGAAACAGCCTATTACGTCTCAAGAGAAAACTATGCTACAGGTATGCCCATGACTGGATGAATATTAATTCTATACTCAATTTTGTTTTAGTTGACAGCCACATTTAATTTACATCACTTGCCCCAATTTCAACAATGACAAAATAGTATGTCTCTTGAGTGGATTGTAAGCTTTGCTGATTGTGTATTAAAGACTATAAGCAAGAACCAATGCTACTAGGTGAACCCATGCAAACAAGTTGTAAAAATTCCCAAAACAAAAAAATCTATAGCTCACTACAGATGACACAATGAAGACTAGAGAGAAAAGCTATATAGTAATGCTACACCATTCAGCTCCCAGAAGCACATTATTTATAGTGCAGTCCAAATATGGTCACTGCTAAATGTCAAATCAGCAGTTTTATAGAGTTACAGTTTGGAACTAGCGGAGTCCACAGATCTAGACATATGCAACATGACAACCCAATTATATATATACACTTCCAAATCCTTAAGATGTACAAATGAAACATCAGCAACTGGAGCTTGAAGCTTACACTAATTTTTAAACCTGTTAGGTCATCCTGACAACCATAAAGAAAGAATTTTAATCAGTCAGGTAGAGCAAGGACCGACTAATGGCTGATGGGTAGTTGCATTTCCAATCACAACAGTAACAACATGTTTTAAGTCTATGATGCAGGCACTTTGCCTTCTATATAGCTTAAGGTTATTCTCCAGTCTGATTCCTCATATTCTTCTTTTTTTTTTTTTTTGAGATAGAGTCTCGCTCTGTTGCCCAGGCCAGAGTGCAATGGCACAATCTCAGCTCACTGCAACCTCTGCTTCCCCAGTTCAAGCAATTCTCCTGCCTCAGTCTCCTGAGTAGCTGGGATTGCAGGCACACGCTACCACGCTGGGCCGACTTTTGTATTTTTAGTAGAGACAGGGTTTTACCATGTTGGTCAGGCTGGTCTTGAACTCCTGACCTCGTGATCCGCCCCCACAGGCCTCCCAAAGTGCTAGGATTACAGGTGTGAGCCACCGCGCCTGGCCTGATTCCTCAGCTTCTATGATAAAGGCCATAAAGGGCCATATATCCTAAATAACACCAACTACTTCTGTGATAGAATCCTAGACAGAGCTATGGCTTTAGATCAAGTTTTGTTTTCTAAATATTTTGTCTTTAAATATGTGAAGGTTATAACATTTGAGACCTAAATATCTCATAAAGCAATAACAATTTTTAAAACTCAAATTGAAAAAATTTTTCATGATAAAAACAAAATGTTAACACTTTCCAACTTGTTAAAGTTGTTTAGCAATTCTTCCACAATTTTTTCAAAAAAAAATGTTTTTTTCTAGTGGAAAAACTTCATTGAAAGGTATCTGAGTGAAGTGAAAAAGGGAAGACAAACTTTTCAAAAAATACGATGAAATGCTTTACAAATGCTGGATTTTGATGTACTTTCAACATTTACCTATTAAAATTGAAATACCAATATCTCACTAACAAATCTCAGCTTCAGAAGTTCACTAAAAGCATAACACATTATTGCATCTTCATATCTCATTTCCCATCTTGCTGGTTTGCATCAAATTTAGCCTACTACAAAATAAAAAGTCCTTAATCCTATACTCACAATAACCCTTCACACAGGCATATTCTTGGCACGAACCTGTGCAGAGACTTCCAGGGTTACCAGCTGCTGCAGATTACCTTTGGTTAAAAAAAAATGACTAGACCTTTAGCTCCTGCAATGATCTGTAGACTCCCAAAGCTGCATATTTCCAGCCACTTTTGAGTTGCATGCTGTAGCAAAACAGTCAGCACCTCTCAATAGATATTGCTGCAGAGAAAGATTTTAATTCAGCACTCTTTCTGTGTTAGAAGCAACGCCATTTCCCCTTAAAAACAAAACCACTTAACAGAGCCAGCCAGCCATATAATTAAATATTCACTTATTATTTGGTGGGTATTCCTTAGGTGATAGAGGGCTTCTTTTGCTTGGTGGGAGGGAGGGAACACTACCTACTTTGACGCCAATCACTTAGGAGTTTCTCTTAAAACTTTAAATTTTCTGTGACCAAAAAAAGTTCAAAAAAAATGTTAAAGAAAGAGAAGAACACTTAAAATGTTACTCCCAAATGATCAGGCAACAGAAATAAGATCCCTCTTATCTTGTGTGTCCTACTTATTTTTTTTTTCTTACATCTTTGTTTATTCTCCCAGATTCTGTGTCCCACTTCTACCTAACACAATGTAGGCTATGAAGCTGTCTCCTACAACCTAAACTACCACATCACAAATAATGCATGTATCTATCTTTCAGAAGTAAATTTTCATTAGAAGTGTAACGATTAATATACATTTCTAAACATGCATTTATTTATTTGAAAAAATAAATATCCAGCCTGAGTACTATATACCATTTGCTATTTTAAGTGCAGAAGGTAGCTCTATTTAATAAATAAGACATATATCAATTCTACTCCTATTTAAGGAAATTATTCAACAACGATTACTCAATTAGACTGCCTCTGATAGTGTTCTCCCTAGGATATGTGCTAGAAAAAGTCCTGGACATTGTTGAGAGGTAAAGTAGCATTAGCCTCATGTGCCACAGGAACGAATTTTCCAAAAATCAGTAATAATGAATACTAGGCTGCAAATTTCATCTAATTAAATTTCCTGCTACTGTTGAGTATCCACGGAATTATAGCTTGCATAAGAATATTAACCAACCATGCACCTTGCAGAATATGGTAATGGGGAGTTGATTCTGATAGCTGATTCTGACAGCTCTGTTCTTAAACTGTGACCTTCCATTTTTTAAAATAAAATGGAAAAATTATTTTTCAAATATAAGATACTGTTTAGCCTATAGATTTCATTACAAAATTTTGCCTTTTTTGTGATAATCCCCAAAATAATACAGAACAAGGCACAAACCACTGATTTTTAACTTAGCAAAGTGGGCTTGGCATTTTATCCTTATGTCAAAACACAAGACTAGGCTTTCAGTGAAAATCAGATGAGAATTCTCCCTCTGCAGCATTATCACATGCGTCATCAATAACTGCCATGCCTAAGTCTAGCATCATGCCAGCACATTAAGACAGAAGGTACTATATGCAGTGTTCACTGGACCAGAAAGACAGAAATAAGAAAGGGAGGTGGGGAGAAAGAAACCCTAGAGAAGAAATTAAAAAAAGGCAGACCGTGCAATACAAACCAGATCATGGCTGCTTAGCTAATATGGGCCAACTGCTGTGGAAGAAAAATGTCGAACACCCCAAGTTGTGTAAATTTCTGTAAACATCTAAACACACACACAAACACACACAACACCAACCTAATTAGGAACATAAATATATGTTGATCCTTTACTATGTTACAGTTTTGAAAATAAAAGCTAAAGTTAAAATATCTATATTCTCTAAATTGCCTTCTTATTTTCCTGAGAAAGAAGCTAGTATTTCTTAAGGAGAAGGGGGGCTTGTCATGATGGTTATAAAGACTAAGATTCCCTTTTTAACTTTTTTTCCCCCACTCAAGTTTTACCAATAACTCACTGAAACCCTTATTAAATATGTACACTTAAGCACAAATAGTAAATGCTGACAATGACAAGTTTAGACATTTTAACAATGAACTGTGTTATTTAAAAATAATGGGTTTCTTAAAATGAAAATAATGTTCAAAAATTAAGAAGTTTTTTTAAAACTAAGACTCCAGTAAATAAATCTCCTTGTTCTATTACTTGAAATCATCAGTGTCCAAAACTAAGCAATGTGAAAAGATAGTAAAAAATCAGCTATTGACAAAAACCAGACATTTCTTAAGCTACAGAGATCAAACTTGCCATGTTTCACAAGAGTCTGGTAAATAAAACGCATAATTCCTTAACTGTTTCTAATATAACTTAAAAATTTTTTTTCCCACACATATGCTATTTATGTAGGAACATTTCACACATAATTACACTGCCTGGGAAAGGTGAAGCTATAAAAGGATCAAAATACATTTTACTCCTTTATTCAATTCACAAAATGCTAAACTTTAACTTGCTACCTTCAACAAAGTATCAGTATGGGCCAAAAAGATATTTTTCCATCAAAATTCTAATGTGTTTCTAGATATTTTTGGACTGATTTCCCAACATATTAAATATCAGATTATATTCCAAACTCTATCTGGCATGCAAGAAAACAACTCTAAACTGCACAATATAACTTCATTCACATCAGGTGTCACACAAACACTACCTAACTAACTGGCTAAGACCCGAAATTAAGCACTGATTATCTTACCGATTCTATAGGCTTGTCAAGTGATGCTTGTTCAATTTCCAAGTGTCCTTCCTCATACTGATCAAAGTGATTACCCTGAAAAAAGATGATAACAGTTATTTTTCAAAAGCAGTGTCAAATTTATTAATAGCCTAACCAAACTAAGTGTTATTTTTAACGTTTATTTATTTATTTATTTATTTACTAAGAGGACACTGCAATCACTCTTTTTCAGTAGACAATCAAAATCACACCACAAATTCCAACTTTTTAAAAATTTATAAAAATGGGCCGTATGCAGTGGCTCACACCTATAATCCCAACACTGGAAGGCCAAGGCAGGTGTTGAGGTCAGGAGTTCGAGACCAGCCTGGCCAATGTAGTGAAATTCTGTCTCTACTACAAATATAAAAAATTAGCTGGGCATAGTGGCATGAGCCTGTAGTCCCAGCTACCTGGGAGGCTGAGGCAGGAGAATCGCTTGAACCCAGCAGGCGGAGGTTGCAGTGAGCCGAGATCAGGCCACTGCACTCCAGCCTGGGTGACAGAGCAAGACTCTGTCTCAAAAAAAAAAAGGAAAGAAAAAAAATTATAAAAATGTATTAGGGCCAGACACAGTGGCTCGCACCTTCAACCCCAGCACTTTGGGAGGCTGAGGACAAGAGTTCAAGCCCAGCCTGGGCAATACAGTGAGACACTGTTTCTACAAAAAATTTTTTTAAAATTAGCCATACATTGTGGGTATGAGCCTGCAGTTCCAGCTACTCAGAAGGCTGAGGTGAGAGGATCACTTAAGTCCAGGAGGTTGAGACTACAGTGAGCTGTGATCAAGCCACTGCACTCCAAGCCTGGGTGATAGAATGAGACCCTATTTCAAAGAAAACAAAACAAAACACAACTTATTAGGAATCTAGGCCTAGTAATCTGAACTTTTATTCTCCGAACAAGTGTTGAGATTGTAAATTAAAACACTATCAACCATTTGGGACACCAACTCTTTTAGACTGACTACATTAGGAAGACTATACAATCTTATAAACAAAGAGTCATGCTGTTTTACCTTTTTTTTCTTTTTCCTTTGAGACGGAATATCTCTCTGTAGCCCAAGCTGGAGTGCAGTGGCATGATCTCAGCTCTCTGCAACCTCCGCCTCTCAGGCTCAAGTGATTCTTGTGCCTCAGCTTCCTGAGTTGCTGAAACTACAGGTACGTTCCACTATCCCCGGCTAATTTTTGTATTTTAGTCGAGATGGCGTTTCACCATGTTGCCCAGGGTAGTCTCTAACTACTGAACTCAGGCAATTCGCCCACCTCAGCCTCCCAAAGTGCTGCGATTATAGGTATGAGCCACTGCACCCAGCCTGTTTTACTTTCATAAGCAATACTGCATTAAATCTTTAATGATGAAGAAAACAAGTCATAGTACTGAAAATAAAACCTATATCCTGCTCAATCTGCTAACATTAAACTAAAACTGCTAAGACATTAAACTTTAAATCAAGTGATACCTCCCAGCTTTTCAAGGAATTAAAAATAAGCTCTTGACAGTTCCAAAAGCAACTATTCCTCAAGATGATCTGGCAAGAGAGATAAACATGCCTGTACAATGCTGTATTTGATCATAATCAAGCAAGTTGTCACTGCAACTAAAAATAAGTAATAACAGTTTCAACAAGTAGTAGTTGAAGACAACTAAGTTCTCTCTAATCATAGTTTTCACAGATCTCCCTGCTTCATTAGGAAGGAATAGCTCAAAATTTGGTTTTAAATCAAAATATCAACTTTCTAGTTCCCTTCTTGTCATAAAGTATAGGGCATGAGGATTTGTGAGTCCCACAATGACCTAAATCAAAAGACTAAAGACTTCTGTCTAGCCTAAAAGAATTCAGTGTGTGTAATGATATGACAACTTCGATGTTAACCTAACAAAAAGTTACTTTGCTTTTTCAAGGTAAAATTAAAATTCTAATTGAATAAATGAAATTAAATGATGGGGAGCTCTAACTGTAATCTGCCACATTGTAATAATAAATATTAGGTTTCTCTCACTAGACTGTGAAGTCCTTGAGGACAAGAACTGAGTCTTGTTTATCTCTTACAAACCTAATATTTAATATGCAGCTGCACACTAGGGAACAATTAGGCGCTAAAATTGTGTGGCAGTAATGAAGAAGTTCTAAAACAAGATGGTGGTGGTGATGGTCATACAATATTGTTAATGTACTTAATGCCATGAACTGTGTACTTTTATTAAGAGAAGGGAGTCTCGCTATGTTGCCCAGGCTGCCTTCAAAGTCCTGGGCTCAAGGAGCACAGCATCAGCCTCTTGATCAGCTGGAACTACAGGTGCCACACCACTACACTTGGCTTGAACCATATGCTTTAAAATAGTTAAAGTGATCAATTTTATGTTACATGTATTTCACCACAATAAAAATAATAAAAATAAAATTATATGGCAATGTCTACCCAAATAAAGGGGGGGAAAAAGGAGAAAATGGGATAGCAAGGGACAGGTGTACCTTTTCCAAAGACCAAAAAAAAAAAAAAAAAAAAAAAAAAAACTTCAGTGTGGGTATTTCAGGAATAAGAAAAGGTAGTCGACAAATAATTTTTAAAGATTTTAAAGTAGTTATTAATCCTGAAAGTCTGTCTTTTTTTTGTTTTGTTTTGTTGTGTCGAAGTCTTGGTCTGCCACCCAGGCTAGAGTGCAGTAGTGTGATCTTGGCTCACTGCAAACTCGACCTCCCAGATTCAAGGGATTCTCCCACCTCAGCATCCAGAGTAGCTGGGATTACAGGCACATGCCACCACACCTGGCTAATTTTTGTATTTTAAATAGAGGCAGGGTCTCACCATGTTGGCCAGGCTGGTCTCAAACTCCTGACCTCAAGTGATCCACTCGCCTTGGCCTCACAAAGTGCTGGGAATACAGGCGTAAGCCATGAGGTCCAGCCTGAAAATTTGTCTTAAATTAGCCTCCAAACAGCTGCTTTGTGGCATTTTAATTTCTACTGTAACATTTAAAATTTTAAGTTACTTTAAAGGTCCTAATTGCAAAGTACTTCTAAATTAATAAATAATAAATATCCAAATACTGAGATTAACTCAAACCTCATCTTATTACAGAACACCAGTGTACAGCCAAATAGCAATTCTTTCACTCTACAGTGAAAGATAAAAAATAGACCAGGCACAGTGGCTCATGCCTGTAATTCCAGCACTTTGGGAGGCTGAAGTAGGAGCACTTTCGGAGGCCAGGAAGTTGGACATCAACCTGGGCAACATAGTGAGACCTTGTCTCCACAGAAAAAAAATTAGGTGGGCGTGATGGCATGTGCCTGTCATCCTAGTCCTACAGTCCTAGCTACTTGGGAGGCTGAAGCAGGAGGATCACTTCAGCCCAGGGGTTCAAGACTGCAGTGAGCTGACTGAGCCACTGCATTCAGGCCTGCGTAGCAAACCAAGAGTCTGTCTCAAAAAAAAAAAAAAAACCGGAAGAAGTCACCCTAACAACATTGATTGTGTACTTTTTAAAAGTAATTAAACCTTTAGTGAGCTACCAAGTAGTTCTACAAAAAACAAAATGGGCACCTTCTGGGAAAAACCTTTTTGGCTCATCCTTGATGCATGAAAAATCACACAAGTTTTTCTAAATAGATAATGAAGCATTAGCACAATCTTTTTTAATCTTAGGCTTCAAGTTATTTTAGAGAACCCTTCTGTATGATTACAAACTACTGTCACCTAATGCCAGGTTCCAAATAAGACACTTAACAAATTTCTAAATACAGTAAGCTGATTAACTTTTCAAATCATTCTGGATCTGTCAGATGCAATACAAATCAGGATTAATAATATAGACAATTCAACAGAGAAATTATAGTGTTTTCAACAAATGGTGCTAGAACTAGGTGTCTATATGCAAAACAAAAAAAAAAGAGCCTCAATCCAAACTTTGAATAATAAAAAATGGACTCAAAATGCACTGCAGATCTAAATGTAAAGCTGAAAATGATATATTCTAGAAGAAAAAATACAGGAGACACTCTTTGTGCCCAAAGCTAGACAAATATTGTCTTAGAGACAACCCAAAAGCACAATCAATATATGGAATAAGAAATTGATAAGCTGGACTGGGAGAAAATATTTACAAATCATATCCCTTTTTTAAAAAAAGATCAGAAACCAATGAATGCTATACAAAAACCCATACCTGATTTAAAAAACTTGTATCCAGAAAATATATAGAATACTCAAAAGTAGGGGGAAAAAAACCTCAATTTTTAAAGTGGGCATAAGATTTAAACAGACATTTCATCAGGTATAGAGGTGGCAAGTATGCACATGAAAACACATTCAAGATCATTAACCATTAAGGAAATACAAACTACAACCACACAGTATTACCACCACATGCCTATTAAAATGGCATTAAAAAAAAAAAAGTGGCCCAACACGGTGGCTCACATCTGTAATCCCAGCACTTTGGGAGGCCAAGGCAGGTGGATCATGAGGTCAGGTGTTCAAGACCAGCCTAGCCAACATGGTGAAATCCCATCTCTACTAAAAATTACAAAAATTAGCCAAGTGTGAAGGCAGGCACCTGTAATCCCAGCTGCTCAAGAGGCAGGAGAATCACTTGAACCTTTGCAGCAGAGATTGCAGTGAGCCGAGATTGCGCCTCTGCTTCCAGCCTGGGTGACAGAGTGAGACTGTCTCAAAAAAAAAAAAAAAAAAGCTAATACCACTTCCTTTTTTATTTGTTTGTTTGGAGACAAGGTCTCCCTCAGTTGCCCAGGCTGGAGTGCAGTGGCACCATCACGGCTCACTCCAGCCTCAACACTCCAGGGCTTAAGTGATCTTCCTACCTTAGGCTCCCAAGTAGCTGGGACTAGAGGTGCACACCACCACACCAAGCTAATTTTTGGTAGAGATGGGGGTTTTGCCATACTGCCCAGGCTGGTCTCAAACTCCTGGGCTCAAATGATCTGCCCACCTTATCCTCCCAAAGTGCTGAGATTACAGGCTTGAGCCCCCGCCTCTGATAAAATTTCAGATGAGCAAGTTTCATACATTGCTGGTGAGAACACAAAACTTTTTAAAGCTTAAAGTCACAGACTACCTAATTTTCTTACCTGTCTTCTTAAAATATGACACCAAATACAGTCATCCTTTTGGGGCTGAAAAGTTGGCTATAAAAAACACATGCAGACTAGCTGTGGTGGGTGGTTCACACCTGTAATCCCAGCACTTTAGGAGGCCAACTCTGATACATTATTATTAACTAAAAGTCCATACTATATTCAGATTATCTTAAGAGTTCCCCTAATGACCTTTTTCTGTTCTAGGATCCCATAGAGGATACCATATTACATTTTGTTGTCATGTCACTTTAAGCATCTCTTGGTTATGACAGTTTCAAAAAACTTTTAAAAAGTAAAAACTTAGTAATTATCATGTTAAATTTCAGCCTAATTGAATATTCCAATTTATCATAAATGCTATGATGTGTCCTGTAGCATAGTGGGACCCTTTATCTAATTTTTATTAAGCATTTGATTTTTGTTTCTTTTTACAAACTCAGAAGTTCTAATGTCTTGTTTTTACATTTATTTACTTATTTTTTTTGAAACAGGGTCTCACTTTGTCATCCAGGCTGGAGTGCAGTGACTCAGTCTCAGCTCACTGAAGACTCAAACCTCCCAGGCTCAAGTAATCTTCCCACCTCAGCCCCCCAGGTGCTGGGACCACAGGCATACGCCACCATGCCTGGCTGAATTTTTTTAAATTTTTTGTAGAGATTGGGTTCTGCCATGTAGCCCAGGATGGTCTCTAAGTCCTGAGCTCAAGAGATCGCCCACCTCAGCCTCCCCAAGTACTGAGATTACAGGTGTGAGCCTCCATGCCCAGTCTGTTTTTATTTCATTTTATTTTCTGACACAGGGTCTCACTCTGTCATCCATGCTGGCATACACTGATACAATCTTGGCTCACTATAACCTTCACCTCCTGGGCTCAAGCTATCCTCCCGCCTCAGCCCCCACAAAAAGCTGAGACTACAGGCTTGAGGTACTACTCACAGCTAATGTTTTTATATTTTTTCATTTTTTTGTAGACTTGGGAGTCTTGCCATGTTCCCAGCATGGTTTCAAACCCCTGGCCTCTGGTGATTCCCCTGCTTTGGCCTCTCAAAGTGCTAGGATTACAGACTTGCGCCACAGTTCCCATCCTTTACTAATGTTTGATTTTTTGTTTTTGAGATGGGGGCTCTCTCTGTCACCCAGGTTGGAATGCAGTGGCACAATCTCAACTCACTGCAGCCTCTGTCTCCCGAGCTCAAACGATCCTCCTGCCTTGGCCTCCCAAAGTGCTGGGATTGCAGGTGTTAGCCATCCCGCTGAGCCTCTAATAAAGTTTTTAAAAGCAAATCTGGCCAGACTATCATTCTCTCAATGAGACTGTCCCCACATTTTTCCCGTGCCCCCAGCCCTAAGACCAACTCACTTTTATTTTGAAGTCTTATCTGACACTCCCACTCTTTGCTCCTTTAGCTTTATGTTTATGCCTTTGTTATGATAGTACTTGTACTGTGATTCCCTGTTTACCTATCTCCTCTACCATAAAGCATGTTCTTTAAGTCCAGGTACTCTTTCTTCATCTATGTGCCCTATATAAGAACAGTTTCTAGTAGATTAGTGAATATTATGTATTGATTTAGAATAACTAAGGGTCTCCCTGTTACCCAGGCCACAGGATAGTGGTGCAATCACAGCTCACTGCAGTCTCTACTTCCTGGGCTCAATTGATTCTCTCACCTCAGCCTCCCAGGTAGCTGGGAATACAGGTGTATACTAACACGCCTGGCTAATTTTTGGTTTTTTAGGGTTTTTTCTTTTTTTGGTAGAGATGGGATTTCATCATGTTGCCTATGTAAATAAAATTAAAAGAGGCTGGTTCATACAAGACAATTTTTATTTTATTCAAGTTAACCACGGTAAAGACTCAGTTCTTTCACATTCTTGCTCTTGCCCACTCCCTTCTTGCCATTTTTTCAATTTTTTTCTTTTCTTTTCTTTTTTTTCCCACTGTAGTAGCCTGTGTTGCTCAGATTGTTTTCAAACTCTTCGGCCCAAGCAGTCCTGCGGCCTCAGCTTCCAGAACAGCTGGGATTACAGGCACACAGTCTTTTGAAAGTGATTTCCACTGTTAAAATAATGCTCATTAAGGGCATTTTTTTGTAAAATGCTTTTCTCGAGACACTTTGTTAGACTGAACTCACAGGCAGAACTTAAAAATTGAGGTTTTTTTGGTTTGTTTTACAATTTTTATAACTTTAATCTTACCTCTAGATATGTTATCTAGTCTGAGAGCTGGTCACAGGTGAGGAAAGGTTGTGCAAGCAATGTTTTTAAATTTTTAATACATTGTGGCCCTCCTTATCAAAATGTATGACTAAACACAAATAATACAAATGTAAACTGTATATTGTTAAAAGTTCAGGCTACATTGTAACAAGTAGAAAAGTGAAAGAAAGCCCTCCTTTCTCCTCTGTTTCATTTCTTAGAGGTAACCATTGTTTTCAATTTGTTACCTTTCAGTTTTTTAGTAAAGTTTTAAAATACACATGCTGTTTGGAAAAAGTGCTTTAGAAATATTAAATATGAGTTTATTGTAATTATTAACTTTTCTGTTTACTTTTAGATAGACTTATTTCAAGTAGTTTTAGGTTCACAGCAAAGTTGAGCTGAAAGTTTAAACACAGCCTCCTGAACATTTATTATAATACATTTGCTAAAATAGATGAACCAACATTGACACATCATTATCAGCCGAAGTCCATAGTTCACACTAAGGTTCACTCTTGGTGTAGTTCTATGAGTTCTGACAAATGTACAGTGACATTTATCTAGCTTTATAGTATTACAGAGAATAACTTCACTGCTCAAAAAATCCCTGGTGACTACATGTTCATCCCTTTACTTTCTTCCCCTCAAACTCCTGGCAACCACTGATCTTTTTACTGTTTCCACAATTTTGCCCTTTCCAAGATGTCACATATTTGCCATCATTGTGTAGCCTTTTCAGACTGGCTTCTTCCACATATTCTTGAATATGTATCCAAGGTTCTTCCATGTCTTTTCCTGGCTTGATGGCTCATTTCTTTTTAGTGTTGAATAATATTCCACTATCTCGTATATCACAGTTTACTTATTCATTCATCTACTGAAGAACATCTGGACTGCTGCCAAGTTTTGGCAATTATAAATAAATAATGCTATAAACATGTTTTGTTTTTTTGTGTAGACTTAAATTTTCAGCTCCTCTGGTTAAGCAGTAAGGAGTGTGATTGCGGGATTGAATGGTACAGATAGGTTTAGGTTTGTAAGAAATTGCCAAACTGTCTTTTCTCTTTCTCTTGATGGTGTTTTCTGCAGAACAGAAGTTTTAAATTTTAATAAAGTCTAACCTACCAATTATTTCCTTCATGGGTGTGCCTTTGGTTTTCTACCTGAAAAGTTATCACCAACAACAGTGACACCCAGTATTTTGCTTACTTTCACTTGGTGTTCCTGTCATTGTGATAAGACTACATTTATTTTGAGGGTAGGTGAAAAATGTTTTGCACTTCACTACCAGGGATTACTGTGGTTGTTGTTAATATCTTACTTTTGTGGGAATTGACGGTGTTTATGTTTTTGTGTTAACATTAAAGAAAGAGCCTTTTTTAATAGAGTAACTTTAATTCAGCTTAAATCTGCAAATCTGTGTAATTTTAGACCAAGTAATGACATGAAAGAGTGTCTAGTTCAAGTTCTTCATTTTCCAAATTAAGGTACAAAGAATGAGAAATATGACATGATCTGCATGAGGTCATACAGTGAATTAATAATGAAGATAGAACTTAGAATTGCTAACCATGTCAAAGAACTGAGATAGGCTGGGCGTGTGGCTCACGCCTGTAATCCCAGCACTTTGGGAGGCCAAGGTGGGCGGATCACGAGGTCAAGAGATCGAGACCATCCTGGCCAACATGGTGAAACTCCATTTCTACTAAAAATACAAAAATTAGCTGGGCGTGGTGGCGCACACTTCTAGTCCCAGCTACTTGGGAGGCTGAGGCAGGAGAACTGCTTGAACCTGGGAGGCGGAGCTTGCAGTGAGACGAGATTGCGCCACTGCACTCCAGCCTGGCACCTGGCGATGGAGCAAGACTGTCTCAAAAAAAAAAAGGAAAAAAAAAAAGAAAAGAACTGAGATAAAAGATGTATTGATAATTTTTTCTTGTATAATAAATACTTTTGATGATAGATGTTTATTTCTTATTCTTTTAGACTTGGTGTGTGGCTCCTAATTTTTAAGAGAGTAAGTTTTAAAACAGTGAAAAATATAAACCGTTTTTACACTTTTCCAATGTTGCAGCTAATTGACAGGTTTGTTCATTATGGCAAATCAAACAAATGTTGAGAAGCACTCAATTCACTAAGTTATTTGTGGAACATTTCTTTTCAGTTTTTTTTTTTTTTAGATGAAGCCTCACTCTGTTACCCAGGCTGGAGAGCAGTGGCGCAATCTCAGCTCACTGCAACTTCCACCTCCCGAGGAGCTGGGACTACAGGTGTGCACCACCACGCCCAACCAATTTTTTTTTTTTTTTTGTATTTTTAGTTCTTTATATTTATTTTTTTTTTGAGACAGATTCTTGCTCTGTCACCCAGGCTGGAATGCAGTGGCATGATCTCAGCTCACTGCAACCTTCACCTCCTGGTTTCGAGTGTTTCTCCTGCCTCAGCCTCCCTAGTAGCTGGGATTACAGGCATGTGCCACCACGCCCAGCTAATTTTTTGTATTTTTAATAGAGATGGGGTTTCACCATGTTGACCAAACTAGTCTCAGACTCCTGACTTCAGATGATCCTCTCGCCCTGGCCTCCCAAAGTGCTAGGATTACAGGTATGAGCCACCACAAAAGGCCCATGACAACTCTATTATAGTTATTGTATGGATTCTGTGGAAGGGAACATAGAACATGAGTGAGCGATACATCAAAATTATCTGTACTATTTTTGCAACTATTCTATAAACCTAAAATTACTTAAAAATAAAACAAAAAACGGGACTGGTGTGGTAGCTCACGCCTGTAATCCTAGCACTTTGGGAGGCCAAGGCAGGTGGATCAACTGAGGTCAGAGTTCATGACCAGCCTGACCAACATGGTGAAGCCCTGTTTCTACAAAAATACAAAAATTAGCCAGACACAATGGTGGGTGCCTGTAATCAAAGAGCTTGATCCTGGGAAGCAGAGGTTACAGTGAGCCAAGATCATGCCATTCCCCAGGCTGATGGGGAACAGAGGAGACTCCGTTTCAAAAACAAACAGAACAAAATACTTTCTAGTTATGGAATAACTTCCAAGACATACAATTAAGAGGAAAAAAATGAAACTGCTAAAAAATGTGCTTGCATGCTACCCTTAGGGAAGGTTAAGAGCGCAGAATGCTTAGTATATGGGTAATATATGGGAAAGAACTGCCACACAATTGGAAATAGTGGGGTTGTCTTTGAGAAAGTTATCTAAGTGGTTTTCTTTTCACTCTGAATCCTTTTGTCCTTTTTTTTTTGGAGATAGAGTTTCTCTGTCACCCAGGCTGGAGTGCAATGGTGCCATCACGGCTCACTGCAACCTCCCCCTCCTGGGTTCATGCAATTCTCCCACCTCAGCCTCCCAAGTAGCTGGGATTACAGGCACCCACCATCATGCCCGGCTAATTTTTGTTATTTTTCACTACGTTAGCCAGGCTGATCTTGCACTCCTGCCCTCAGGTGATTTGCCCACCTTGGCCTCCCAAAGTGCTAGGATTACGGGCATGAGCCAGGTGCCCAGCCGCCTTTTGTCTCTTTTGAATGTTATACTAGCAAAACAAAAAGAGGAAGGAGGAAAAATATGATTTCAACCCCCCAGGACACAACTATAATAGTAGTAGTAGTAGTAGTAGTAGTAGTAGTAGTAGTAATGATGATAACAATAATGGTGGTATTTTATTTTTGCCTCCTAACTCACCTGAGTCATTCTGACGAACTTAGACTCATCAGGCTCATTCTTTGTAAAAACAGTCAGTATGGCATCTGATTATCTGAAGGCATCAACAGGACTTGAAAAGTATTTTTTGCTGCTGTACCTTTCCTTCAAAACCTCACTTAGATCTCTGAAATTCCTTTAGATCTAGATGATCATGTAACATACACAAACCAGGCCACTTTGAGAATAAAAAAGGTGCTAAGGCTGGATGCAGTGGCTCACACCTATAATCTCAGCACTTTGGGAAGCCAAGGTGGGAGGACTGCTTGAGCCCAAGAGTTCAAGATCAGCCCAGGCAACACAGTGACACCCCATCTTTACAAAAAAATTTTTTTTCTTTTTTTAAAGATATTTGATACTTAATGTGAAGGTTAATACTGAGTAAAAATTTCTTTAAATGATGCTGTGCACCTGTAGTCCCAGCTACTCAAGAGGCTAAAGGAGGAGGATCTCTTGCATCCAGGTGTTAGAGGCTGCAGTAAGCTATGATCTTGCCACTTCAGTCCAGCCTGGGTGACAGAGCAAGACCCTGTCTCAGAAAAAACCAAAAAACAAAAGGTGCTAACAGCAATTATTCCAAGACAAAAGGTATAAATCAAAACTCGTGGTCATCCTAGTAAAAATTCACAGGTCCTGTATTACAGTATTCCTAAAATTTAGTTTTAATGACTGCTTGTAGGTATGAGCTAAGGAAGGTAAAAAAGAAAATTAAATTAAAAAAAATGATGACTGCTTGGAACACATGTCATTATCTAAATAACCTCTTCCTTTCTTGATACTATATGCTTTCAAAGTTGAAAAATAACTTTTCACTTATGCTGATCAGAAATTCAAGTTCAAAAGGGTCAGACTGGAAGCAATCTAGCTTTTCTTTGAAAAAAAAAGTATTAGTTTTGGTGTTTTTTTTTTTTTTTTTTTTTTTGAGATTGTTGGTACAGTCTGGAGTGCAATGGCGCAATCTCAGCTCACTGCAACCTCCGCCTCTGGGATTCAAGTGATTCTCCTGCCTCAGCCTCCTGAGTAGATGGGATTACAGGCGCTGGCCATGCACGCCCAACTAATTTTTGTATTTTTAGTAGAGACGGCGTTTCACCATGTTTGTCAGGCTGGTCTTGAATTCCTGACCTCGTGATCCGCCCGCCTTGGCCTCCCAAAGTGCTGGGATTACAGGCGTGAGCCACTGCACCCAGCCAAAAGTATTAGATTTTAAACTACATGTACACACTCAACTGACTTTCCTTCAACTGCCTCTACTCAAAAAAAAAAACAACTTAAACTTGTGGTAGGTGTAATGGCAAATGAATACAACCTGGCTGACCTGCTCTGAATGTTATTAAAATACACAGTAGCTCTAGTTCCTTACAGGGTAAGGATTCTACTTTGAAACACAGGACAAACGTGGAAACTTCACTCTTACACAAATTTGGTTGTGGTGATCATTTAAGTATAAATAAAGACAGGAATTGCCTTAAATATATCCAGATAAATGAAATCTTATTATTTGCTAACTGGTACTGATTCTGGCATCCACATAATCCCACAGCTGTACGTTTTACATGATTAAACTATACAGTAATTAGTAGAGAGAAATTAGAGCTGGAGAAGGAATTATTAGGATAAGTCAAAGATCACAGTCAACAGTCTATAATCTCAAAAAGCAAAACACAATAGTGAAACTCTAAAGAGTTGTTCTTATGCTCTTCCCTCTTCCTATAACTATTAAAGTTTAATACAACTTATTTGAAAAACATTTGTAAATGAATATTACTCAAAGTTGGTGGAACCTGGCTGGGCATGGTGGCTCACACTTGTAATCCTAGCACTTTGGAAGGCAGGAAGATCACAAGAGGTCAGGAGTTCAAGACCTGCTTGGGTCAAAAAGGAAGATCTGCCCCCATTTCTACCAAAAAAAAAAAAAAAAAAAAAAAAAAAAAATTAACTGAGTGTGGTAGTACACACCTGTAGTCCCAGCTACTCAGGAGGCTGCAGTGGGAGGATCGCCTGAGTCCAGGAGGTCAAGGCTATTGTAAGCAGTGATCACACCACTGTACTCCATCCTGGGCAAAAGAGTGAAATCCTGTCTCAACAAGTAAATGTATGTATGTGCCTTTAAAAATGGAATTTAAAAAGAAAATGTCCCAGTAAAAAAAGCCTATCCAAAAAGAAATGGACATCCTGAAGATTATTAGTGTCATTTCACTAGTATATTTAAATTTTATTTCAATTCACAGCTGGATGCGGTAGTTCACACCTGTAATCCCAGCACTTTGGGAGGCTGAGGTGGGTGGATCACCTGAGGTCAGGAGTTAGAGACCAGCCTGGCCAATGTGGTGAAGCCCCGTATCTCCTAAAAATACAGAAATTGGCCAGGTGTGGTGGTGGGTGCCTGTAGTCTCAGATACTAGGGAGGCTGAGGCAGGAGAATTGCTTGAACCCAGGAAGCGGAGACTGCGGTGAGCCAAGATCACGCCGCTGCACTCCAGTCTGGGCAGCAGAGTGAGACTCTGTTTCAAAAAAAAAATTTTTACTTCAATTTATGAGGTAGACAGAAACACCAATGTGATCAATTCCTAATGAACCTAATTCTTCACTGTTGCTTCCATAATCATATAGTCTGATTTACAACAATTTCCAGTATATTATTATAAAAAACAAAGCTCTCTGAAGTCAGAGACACCAGAAATCAAGTCATTACCAACTGCTAGTTGTATAACCTTGGGCAAACTAACAAACTTCTCTCAAGGCCCATTTTCCCCTGCTGTAAAATCCAGATTATTACACTATAGTATTGTCGTACACATTGTGAGGCTTAAAGAGGCACAGAGCAATAGATTATTATCTTAAAACATTGCTGAGGTCGATCAATAACCCAGGAGAATAAATTTCACTTACTACATAGATTTAATTCTATGCTAATTGGTAAGAAAGATAACTGGCCAGCAATCTCAGCAAATAACTAAGAACTTGAAAACACATCACACTGGGTCAAGGGTATACGAATATCACACACTCATCTAAAAATACATGTACACCTGTTTGACATATCAAATTTTTCTGGATAATTTGATTAGGACAAGAAAGAACTGATTTCCCAGAAAGGCACTATGCTGAAAAAAAATTTATTTTTAATTTATTTAAGTAATTAATTTTTGAGACAGAGTCTCAATCTGTCACCCAGGCTGGAGTGCAGTGGGGTGATGTTGGCTCACTGTAACCTATGCTTCCCAGGTTTAACAGGTTTAAAAAATTCTCATGCCTCAGCCTCTCAAGTAGCTGGGATTATAAGCACCAGCCACCAGGCCTGGATAATTTTTGTAAATTTTTTTTTGAGACAGAGTCTTGATCTGTCACTGAGGCTAGAGTAGTACAAAGGTGTGATCTTGGCTCACTGCAACCTTTACCTCCCGAGTTAAAGTGGTTCTCCTGCCTCAGCCTCCTGAGTAACTGGGATTACAGGCATGTGCCACCACATCCAGCTAATTTTTGTATTTTTAGTAGAGACGGGGTTTCACCATGTTGGTCAGGCCAGTCTTGAACTCCTGACTTCAAATTATTTGCCCTTCTCGGCCTCCCAAAGTGCTGGGATTACAGGCATAAGCCACTGAAACTAGCCAAATTTTTGTTTTTTTTTTTTAGTAGCAGATGAGGTTTCACCATGTTGGCCAGACTGGTCTTGAATGCCTGACTCTCAAGTGATCTGCCCACCTCAACCTCCCAAAGTGCTGAGACTACAGGCGTAAGCCACTGTGCCTGGCCAGAAAAACTAACTTTTAGCCAGGAGCAGTGGCACATGCCTGTAGTCCCAACTACTCAACAGACTGAGGTGGAAGAATCACTTAAGTTCAAGTTCAGCCTGGGCAACATAGCAAGACCCTGTCTCTATTAAAAAAAAAAAAAAGTATTAACTTTTTAAAACTTCACAGAAGACCAGCCTGGGCAACAGGACAAAATCTTGTCTCTTCAAATACATGGTGTGTGCCCGTGGTCCCAGGTGTGCAGGAGGGTAAGGTGGGAGGATCATGTGAATCCTGGGGAGGCAGAGGTTGCAGTGAGCCATGATCACATCACTGCACTCTAGCATGGACAAGAGTGAGACTTTGTCATTTTTGGGACTCTCTTTTTTTGACTCTGTTTCAAAAAAATAAAATAATTTTTAAATTAAAATAATATATAAACTCCATAGGAGAAATCTATGTTTTTCAGAAATCCATGCAAAATACAGCAAACAATTCTGGAGGTATTCAAAAAAGTAGTGAGGCCAGGAGCAGTAGCTCACAACACTTCGGGAGGCCAGGGCAGCAGGATCACTTGAGGCCAGGAGTTAAGACACCAACCAAGGCAATGAAATGAGACCTCATCTCTATCTAAAAAAAAAAAAAAAAAAAGTGGGCGATAATAACTCCTCCAAGTAAGAGCTCTGTGCTCTGTTAGCTGCACTACTGCTGAGGCAAAAAAAAAAAAAAAAATTGCTGGGTGGGCATAGTGGCTCATGCCTATAATCCCAGCACTTTGGTAGGCTGAGGCAGGGTGGATCACCTGAGGTCAGGAGTTCGAAACCAGCCTGGCTAACATGGTGAAACCCCATTTCTACTAAAAATTAGCTGGGCATGGTGGCACATGCTTGTAATCCCAACTACTCGGGAGACTGAGGCAGGGAATCACTTGAACCCGGGAGGCAGAGGTTGCAGTGAGCTGAGATTGCACATTGCACTCCAGCTGGGAAATAAGAGCGAAAAGTCTGTCTAAAAAAAAAAAAGAAAATTCCTTTGGTACCCATTGTAATGACATATTATGTATTTCACTGCTGGCTGGCATGCTAGATTCTTGTCTATTTAGATGTTTTGACAAAATTCTGCACTAGTCCACATAAAAACAAGTATACGTGCAATGTGTCACACAAAAGGAAACTCACAAAAGGTGACTGTTGTAGTTTCACATAATAAAGTGTGATTATAACTATTCATAACACAACCTTCATATTTCAAACATCCCTCAAGTGGTTTTATAAGATATCACAGAAACTAATAATTCAACCTAGATATTCCACAGCATAGCATGGAGTTGAGCTCCCAAGTCAGGACATTCTTCTCAGACTCTCTCAAGCCTCCGCTTCCTATGTACTTGGTTTCATTCAACCATTAATTCAAACATCCAAGCAACTTCTATGTGTCAGACACTGACTCAATACTAGAAAAATGAATAAAACAAGAAAGACTTTGCATTCAAGGAATTCTAAGTCCAGTTAGATAAGACAAATTATAAGTAGTTTACAATAGGAGAGGAAGAACAGCACAGTGGTTAAAGGTTGAGACTGGTCCAAATGACCTGAAAGCTAGCTTTTTTATTTGCTAGCTGTGTGACGTTGGATAATTTTCTTGATTTGCAAAATTGGAATAATGATAAAACTTACTTTCTGAGGTTACTGGGGGATTATGAGAAAACAGTGCATAACATAGTGCAGGCAGAGTAACACAGTTAAGTGCTCTGTGCTCTGTTAGCTGCACTATGGCTAGTAAAGTGCTATTACTGAAATATGACCAAAGTGCTGTGGGAGCACAGGAAATAAAGCAATTAGCTATGCCTAGGGAAGATGTCAGAGGTGACATCAAATTGAGTCTGGGATGAGAAGGGATTTGTTAGAGAGAAGAGCATTCTAGACAGGTAAAACCATGCAAACGCAAGAGTAATGAAGGAGCCTAAGGCTTCCAGGTAACTACAGAAACCACATAATAGCAAGATGATGTGGAAAGATAAAAAGAGATGGAGCTGTTACAAGGGTACCAGATGGTTAAGAGTTTTACAAGCCAAGTTAGTGAGTCTGGATCTTGAGACATCAGGAACCACAGGGAAAGTCACATCTTGGGAGAGATCCAAGGTTCAAATCTGAGTTTACTAAGTGTGTGGCCTCAATTTCTTTAAACTCAGGTTTTTCATCTTTAAAATGGGAGAAGCTGGGTGTGGTGGCTCACACCTGTAATTCCAGCACTTCAGGAGGCCAAGGTTGGGAGAACCCCATCTCTACCAAAAAACAAAAAAAATCTTTAAGAAAAAAAAAGGGAGATAACCACCACCTTGTTTGGAGAGTTACCTGGATTAGATAAATATCTCCAAAATGTCTTGGCACCAGTCCTGGTATTAATATAGCTGGCAACAAACAGTAGCTGATACTACCCTCACCATATATCACAGTAGTCAACTTTTAAAGGTGTAATGTTCAAGAAGCAGCTTGCAGTACCCTAACTTAAGAGTGTCCAGTAGAAATACCATTCTCCTCTCCAATCTATTATTTTACTGGAACAAATGAACAAAATGGACTTTTGTTTTATTTTCTTATCCTTTTATGATGCCAAGATAACAAACAGGTACTCACTAACGTTTGGAAAATGGAATGGGATTACCTGCTAGACCCACAGACAGTGAAAACGAGCAAGAAGTCATAAATGACGAATTAAAGCACTGGTTTAGAACCAATTAAACCAATGGTGGTAAGCCATTGGTTTTTTGTTTTGTTTTTTTAGACAGAGTCTCACTCTGTTACCCAGGCTGGAGTAAGTGGTGCAATCTTGGCTCACAACAACTTCGGTCTCCTGGGTTCAAGCAATTCTCCTGACTCAGCAGCCTCCCCTCCCCAGTAGGTGGGACTACAGGCATGCGCTGCTATGCTTGGCTAATTTTTGTATTTTTAGTAAAGACAGGGTTTTGCCATGTTGGCCAGGCTGGTCACGAACTCCTGACCTCAGGTTATCCACCCACCTTGGCCTCGTAAAGTGCTAGGATTACAGGCATGAACCACCATGCCTAACAACTATTTGTTGTTAATACTGAGATGTTTCTGAAACAAAATTATAATAGTTAATAAGCACATCAACTATTTCCTACCAGTTTTATTAACTGGTACAAAACACTGCCGTTATTAAAGAACAATGTTTTGCATACTGGAGATAATACCAACACTCTATATACCACAATCTATATACCACAGTATATATACCTTAAAGAGAGGCCAATCTGTATACCACAGTAAACATGATACTATACAAGGAATCAGCCAGATGCAATGGCGTGCACCTGTAGTATCAACTACTATGGAGGCAGAGGTGGCAGGATGGTATACACCCAGGAGTTCAAGCCCAGCTTGGGCAATGTAACAAAATTCCATCTCTTTTATTTAAAAAGAAAGAACAAAAGAAGTCAAAAGATCAAAGTTCAAACTTCAGTTCTGCAGTAGGCAAAATAATGTATCTGGGCCTCAGTTTCCTCATCTACAAAATAGGGTTAGTACCTCTATTTACTTCACTAAATTATTAAAGAGCCAGAAAGAACATCATATAAAAGGCATTTATTAAACCATGACAGTATACAACTATACCATATTCCCATTCTCATAACTAGGTCAGATTATCTTGTAACATCCTGGTGCCTCAATTCCTTAATTTCCTTTCCTGTAATGATCCTGCTCTCCATTCTGCCTTAACCATGTACTCTCATGGTCATTAACAATAATCTCGACCTTCTATTAATATAACTGCTTTTTCAAACACTGTGTTCTACAACCACCACCTTCCATCTTTCTAGCTCATTTCCTCCAGTACACAAGTCTTAAACCCCATAAGAATCTACAGTCCATTCATCCTACCAATTTTTCACCCTCTCACTACCTTCACTGCTGCTCCACCCTCACTCCCAAAAGTACTCATTCATGTCTTCACCAAGTTTAAAATCACATGGTTCATTATTGTAATCACTCTTTGTATACATCCTCTACTCCTTTGCCCCTATTCACATGCAACCACACCCTTCAAGATCCAGCTTAAATGCTAACTTCTTCATAAAAGCATGCCCAGGTGGCGCGGTGGCTCATGCCTATGATCCCAGCACTTTGGGAGGCCAAGGCGGGCGGATCACGAGGTCAGGAATTCAAGACCAGCCTGACGAACATGGTGAAACCCCGTCTCTACTAAAAATACAAAAATTAGTTGGGCGTGGGTGGCCCGTGCCTGTAATCCCATCTACTCAGGAGGCTGAGGCAGGAGAATCATTTGAACCCAGGAGGTGGAGGTTGCAGTGAGCTGACATCATACCACTGCATTCCAGCCTGGGCGACAGAGAAAGACTCTGTCTGAAATAAATAAATAAATAAATAAATTAAAAAATCAAAGCATGCCCAATCATCCCACTTTAATGGTTCTTTCCCAGAATTTTGCATTTATTAGCTATATTGTTCTTCTGATAATCATGCTGGTCTTATGAATAACAAACTAAACCTTATTACTTTTATTATCTCTCCAACTAAAGCAAAACCTCCTTGAAACCAAAAACACTTGTTAACCAACTATCCATAAAGAAATACTGATACTATAATACATACTACTTAGTACAACCACTATTCAAACACTATTTTATTTAACTGAGTTTTCAAAAACGAGTCTATTATTGTAGAAACTATTCTCAAGGTAAATATACCCCTTGTTATTGCTTGCACAGATAACCGAGCACGATATTAAGCCAATTAAACTTTCAACCACTTTTGCCCTTTCTTTAAAGACACCTCAGCCAGGCGCAGTGGCTCACACCAGTAATCCCAGCACTTTGGGAGGCCAAGGCAGGCAGATCACAAGGTCAACAGATCAAGACCATCCTGGCCAGCATGGTGGAACCCCATCTCTACTAAAAAATACCAAAAAAATTAGCTGGGCATGGTGGCGTATGCCTGTAGTCCCAGCTACTCGGGAGGCTGAGGTTCTCAAAGAGAATTGCTTGAAACCGGGAGGCGGACGTTGCAGTGAGCCGAGATCGCGCCACTGCACTCCAGCCTGGTGCCTGGCGACAGAGCGACACTCTGTCTCAAAAAAACAAAAACAAAACAAAAACAAACAAAAAAAAGACATCTCATAATTTTACTCATAGCTCTATTCACAGCAACAAGGGAAATTACTGACACTACAGCATACAATCCACAAGCATTAGAGTTAACTGCTTTTTTTGTTTTGTTTTGCGATGGAGTCTTACTCTGTTGCCCAGGCTAGAGGGCAATGGTGTCATCTTGGCTCACTGCAAACTCCACCACCCGAGTAGCTGGGACTATAGGAGTGCACCACCACACCCAGCTAATTTTTGTATTTTTAGTAGAGATGGGGTTTTCCCATGTTGGCCAGACTGGTCTCAAACTCCTGACCTCAAGTGATTTACCTGCCTCGGCCTCCCAAAGTGCTGGGATTACAGGTGTGAGCCACTGCATCCAGCCTACCTTTAACTTCTTCTATAGTCAAGACTTTTAGTATCAAAATAATTTCTTGATTTGATCAGCACTGCCTACAAAAAAAGGATGAAAAATTAAGCTCCTCTTTTCTCGTTAACTCTGCAAAAAGAACGTTAAGTGAGCTATATGACAGGTACTGACTTTTCCAACGTCATTATTAAAACGTCAGAAAACTCCATGACTTTTTCTTATCATAACTTTAAACCTATAAAGCTATTTTGTGTTTCAATTCTGTGAAACACTAAGATGAATCAGAATTCCTTTTTGAAATCAATGTAATTGCCAAAGAGTGGCAAGGATGATAAATAATTGGAACTTCATGAGATGAAAACCAACGCATATTACACTTTTTGGTTGCTTGAGTGACATGCACACAGGACTGATCGTACCTCAAAGCTATCACAAAAAGAATTAAAGCAAGTGACAGGATACTCCTGTTTTCCTAACAACTTTAATTCCTTACTATCTATAGTGATTACTAAATAACAGAGTTATGTGCTACTAATCTATGTACAATGTCAGAAATCATTAGCTGCTTTTTCTTCCTAAATTAGGAATAAAATACTAAACACATTTGTTTAAATTCCAAAGAAATCATTTGGCATAGGAATGACCATACAGTATATGCCTTCTGTCAGCCTGAGCATATTTAACTTTTTGCACTGACTAATACAATATACATCAAGTACATTTGCTTAGACTTCCACAGTTAAATGGACAATTCACTTTTTATAAGTGGAAAATCATTACAACATCTTCTGGTATTCACTGCAATATCAAATCAATGACTTCTTTCAGCATTTGTGGTGGCCATTTGTAATTCCTTTGGTAATTACCATGAATCTGCTTTCATTTAATGCTAAACAGCAATGCTAATATGAAAAGAAAATTAATGTCAGACACACAAGCAAAAGTACCAAGTTGTTTCAGGGAAGGAATTTTAATAGAATTCATCAACTGGACGCCGGGCGGGGTGGCTCATGCCTGTAATCCTAGCACTTTGGGAGGCCGAGGTGGATGGATCACCTGAGGTCAGGAGTTCAAGACCAGCCTGGCCATCAGGGTGAAACCCCATCTTTAAAAAAAAAAAAAAGAACTCATGAACTGGAATCTATGTCAAGCTAGAAACCATTTTCTTTAATAAAATACCAGAAACTAAGTCACAAGAACAAAAATGAAACCTTTACATGGGTTTCAGAATCATATTCAAAATCTCATGAACTTCTGCTACTGCTTTTCAGAAAATGGTAATCTTGGCCAGATGCAGTGGTATATGCCTGTATCTGAGCACTTTGGGAGGCCGAGATGGGAGGATAGCTTGAGCTCCGGAATTCAAGACCAGCCTGGGCAACATGACAAAACCCCATCTCTATAAAAATGCAAAAAAAAAAAAAAAATGGCTGAGCACAGTGGCTCATGCTTGTAATCCCAGGATTTTGGGAGGCTGAGGCAGGCAGATCATGGGGTCAGGAGTTCGAAACCAGCCTGGACAATATGGTGAAACCTTGTCTCTACTACAAATACAAAAATTAGCCGGGCATGGTGGTGCACGCCTGTAGTCCCAGTTATTCAGGAAGCTGAGGCAGAAGAATTGCTTGAATCCGGGAGGCAGAGGTTGCAGTGAGCTGAGATCGTGTCACTGTACTCCAGCGTGGTGACAGAGCAAGACTGTCTCAAAAAAAATAATAAATAAAATAGCAGGGAGTAGTGACATGCCTCCAGCTACTCAGGAGGCTGAGGTGAGAGGATCACTTGAAGCTGGGAGGTTGAGGCTGCAGGGAGCCGTGATCTTGTCACTGCACTCCAGCCTAAGTGACAAAGTGAGATCTTGTCTCAAAAAAAAAAATTTTTTTTTAATTTTAAAAATTAAATTAAAACAAACCTTGAACACATCAAAAAAACAGACTATCAGCTGGGGATAGTAGTGCATGCCTGTAATCCTAGCACTTTGGGAGGCTGAGGTGGAAGGATTGCTTGAGCCCAGGAATTCAAGACCAGCCTGGGCAACAAGTTGAAACCCTGTCTCTAAAAAAAAGCACAAAAATTAGCCAGCGTGGTGATACATTCCTGTAGTCCCAGCTACTCGGGAGGCTGAAGTGAGAGGATTGCTTGAGCCCAGGAGGTGGAGACTGCAGTGATCCAAGATCCCACAACTGTACTCCAGCCTGGGCAACAGAGCCAAACACCGTATCCTAAAAAAAAAAAAAAAAAAAAAAGAAAACAGACTGTCCTTTAAAAAATTTTTATCATGTACCCAGATAGACAGAAATCACATGGAAATGTATCTCAATTATGAAGCAGCACAATCAGAATAGCTTATTATATATGTGTCTTAAAATATTTTTAAGTCACAAATTTTAGTTTTGGTTATACAATTTATCGTAAACACATGAGAAAATGTGATGAAAGAATCCCTTTGCAGTACTCTAATGAGAATGTGTTACATGTATATAAGAAAAGGATACAACAGAGATACCTGTCTATCATTTTGACTGTACTATAAGAGCTCTGAAATAATACTCAGCCTAATAGTATACTTGTCCAGATCTGTTTCTTCCTGCCTCCCATGCCTACTTTGAAAACAAATAATGAAACACATCATCACATAAAGCCCTATGATCACAATTCTTCCCAATCCCAATCTTTCCTATTTGCAACTTATGTCTTTCTCTGTGATATTACTCCTTGATATGTCACGCATTTAAAAAGTGATTATATACCCTTTACCCTTCAAATCATCTGCAGGGAAACTTCTCTTATGCTGACTCTACTTTGGTCACTCTTGATCTCCTGAGAATATATTAACTAATATCAATATCACTTTGCATTTGCTAATAATCATGTCAATTCACCAACAGTATTTTGAAACTAGTACACCCCTGATTCTAACCCTTTTCACCAGCATACTATGAGACAGTAATAATTTTGCATTAGTTTCAGTATCCCAAGCCAAACTGATACGCATTTTCATAGCTTGTGGCATTTCTTCCAGATTACGGAAAAGAGACACAAGAAAAAACGTTTAGAACACTTACCCATATGTCGTATCTGACATACCTGCATTACAATGCCAACTCGATTACATACAGAAAATATATGGCCGGGTGCGGTGGCTCATGCCTGTAATCCCAGCACTTTGGGAGGTAGAGGCAGGCAGATCATGAGATCAAGAGATCGAGACCATCCTGGCCAACATGGTGAAACCCCATCTCTACAAAAATTATCTGGGCATGGTGGCACTTGCCTGTAGACCCAGCTACTTGGGAGGCTAAGGCAGGAGAATGGCTTGAACCTGGGAGGTGGAGGCTGCAGTGAGCCAAGATCATGCCACTGCACTCCAGCCTGGCAACAGAGCAAGACTCTCTCTCTTAAAAAAAAAAGTAAATATACTAACATGCTTCTGTGACCTAAATACCTTAAAACTACCAACCTCTTCACTTATTAGTCTCCACTGAGAATTTCCTGAGGGTCACATCCTAGTTCATCTAGGAAACACAAAGAGGAATCCTACAAACATACTGCATAAATATAATACATGACTAGCTTATTGCTATTTACCATATGATTACTTACATAGATTACAGAAAGTGCTTGGGCAATTTCTGTATTTTTATTATGACCTTTTAAGATAGCATGTATTGTTTCTCTTATCAACTTATCACTCACTGATCTATTACTATAGTTCCTTTTCATTAGAAATAAAATGCAGAGAATATTCGGAACACAAATCATCAGTCCTCTGCAGGTACATATACTAAAGAACATTTCCTCACTAGCCAGCTGCATCACCAATAATAGCTGTGCAACCATAAAATGTTAAGCATTGTATCTTACTGGCATCATATAGCTAGCTGTACATCACTGAATAAACAAAACTTTCTTTAATGAACCTGCAATCCAAATGCTGATTATCTTAAGCTACATATTTTCCATTAGTTTGTCTAACACTTCAATCACGAACAAATATATCTTAATCTGGTAAATACCGGCAGAAGTAATATCCCATTCAGAAATTGAGGTCAGATTCTTAAAGAAGTAGTTAAAACTCTTAAAACATTTTTAAAATAAATGCATCAGCTTAGATTACAAAGATTTCCAAAGATTAAAAAACAAAACAAAACAAAAGGCTGGACAAAAAAATGTCAAAACTAAAACAGTTAACAATCTATCCTCTATGACACAAGGTAATTTATCACTGTTGAAAGCCTCCCTAGAAGCCCTTGGGAGACCAGAAAGAAACAGATCTGGACAAAATTGAACAGACTAAAAACTGGAATTGTACCACCTTTCTAAAAGCTCCCTTGTTCTTTGTCACCTATAAGTTTATCCTCCACATTTGATGACTCAATTACAGCTATATAAAATATATAATTGCCAGCAGCAAACAGAATGGTCATGAGCCCAAGTTCAAGAGTCCAAAAGCCAGTATGAATCTAGGCTCTGCCATTTAACAGATGTATGTACTTGGCTAAATTACTTAATTCTGTGTCTCAGCTGAAAACACCAGTAACAACAGTACCTACCTCCTAGGGTTATAGTGAAGACTATGAGATAAGACACAAAGCCTGTGGAGTAGGACCTGTTTGTTATTATAATAAAGTGACCAATTAAAAAAAAAGTTAGGTCCCTGATAATGATTAATCTCTAAATTTATGAGTGCTTCAGATGGCATCCACTGTTAAATATAACTTTTCATATTATAAAAAATACCTTTGAAACTTTAGGTATTCACAAATTGTAATAGCCCAACACCCTGACTCCATATTAATTTCAAGAGACATCAAACTCTCCAAAATTTGCACTTGATGAACTGGTAAAGAGTGAAGTTCTACAACTTTAAATCACCCTGCCATATTAAAGGCAAAGAAAATGACAGTCATCTCGAACTTACGAGAAAAGATGAACAGAGAAATGTCTAGTGCTACAAGATCTGTTGAAAGTAACAAGATCTAGCCAATAGGTTTGGAAACCTACTACGGATTTGTTTTCAAGTATAGTCAGTAGCTTCACCTCATTTATCACTTAAAACCTTAAAAGGAGGCCACGTTTAATTTTGTTTCAGATACATTGTTCACAGGAGCATCCAATTACATTACATTCTCTCACCAATAATTTTGAATCAGAAGACATCATTAATGAAAATCAATCTGTATTTTTCCCTTTATTAAAACATCCAGAAAAATACTTTATTTTTAAATAAACGCATTTCAGAAATCTTAACACAATTTACAAAAGTTTTAACATCTTACAACTGTTTAAAAAGGTTTCCATTCTCAATACCCTATTTACCCAAAATTCCAGGACATCTGAATTTTAAAAACCAACATTTTCCTGGCTGACCCAATTTAACAGGGGTTGGTTCTTTCAACATATAAACAGAAAATAAAATTGACGTATACGTATCATCTTCAAACAACTACCATGAAACCAAAATCGGGTTTTGCAATATCCAACTAAAGCATCAGAAGAGAGGGTCATCTTACTTAGAAACTGACTATTCAAAAAGTAGAGGTTAAGTCCCTCAATTTTTTTCAGGAAACAGCATTCACACTCTGCTATCCACAATTTTCAAATTTTTCATTAAAGGCCCTGAAAATCCTTTGTTAAGCCTGCTGGAATTCTGTGGTTGGTTCACAATCATCTTTCCTCAAAACTTAATTGTCTTTATTATCCATTTTCAATTTTATTAGGTCACCTTGAGATTCTCTCCTCTGAAAAGCATTTGTGGGCTTTAGTTATCAATGTGTCTCTATTAGTACTTTCAAAATCAATAAAGCTCATACACCTTGTAGCCTACTCGTATTTTATGGTGCTTGCTAAAATATACATATATTTCTCAGGGATCAAAAGGCTAACATGAACTGCTTCCAAACTTCGGTGAATCTGCATTACATCCTTAGAACACCTTGAGATTCTTCTGTATCGTGCTGCAGCTATACAGCAGGCGCATGATCACAAGGCTTTTCAACAGCCCCCAGATCCCTTACTGCTGCAAAACTTCTCATAAGCCTTCTATGTACTAGATAGACTGTTATCAGTGCTGGGTTAAAATGGTTTAACTGCTTTACCTATTTATTTACCAATTCTATCATCTCAGGGAATCCAAACCCTTTAAACTGCCTTCTAAAACACAGCTAGAGTGCTTTCGTATTGCTTTGAGTAGGATCTGCAGCCGGATAAAAACTTGAGTTCTGAGATTCATCCCCTGACCCAAATTGCAGTTGCCAGGATATGCGGTAGTAATGCAGTGGTTTCTTTGAGACTCTACGGATGTATTTTACCTACAAATAGCCAATCTCTACTAAATCCTTTTTAGTCTTCGAGATTTCCGCGGTAACAATTTCAACAGCAAAGTATTTTAAGCAAAGAAAAAACGAGCTATACTAATTTGACCTTTATTTTTTACTCAATAGAGCCTGCCATCATAAGGGCATTTTTCCATACTAACATTTGTATCTGGAGAAAGAAAAAGCAAGCTTCTGGCACTAATGACCCTTATTATTACGGAAGGCCCATTATCATTACGCTTCTTCCAAATCTTCTTTGGAGATAGGATTTGAGGTTAAGCTTAAATCGGACCATAGTCCAGTAACTTACTGTTTTCCAAGCCCAATTAACAGTCTAATAACAGCAGCAACACTTATGCCCCGGGAAATCTCAATGTTTCACTAACCAATAAGGCATCTAATAACGAAGGCAGCCAGAGAAACACTGAGATTCTTGTTGTTCTTCCTCACAGTGAAGGAAGAAAAGAGAAGGACCCCAAAAGGGTCCGTGAGAGCAAAATCCCGGGATTCGGAAGCCCTGGCCTCAGCAACACTGGCCCCGAAGCCCTCCCAGCCCAACCCAACCACCCTTCTTGTCCCCTGGGAGCCAGCCCTTCGCCGGCACAGGCCGGGCAGACCCCGAGGGCACAAACCCCCACACAACGCCTAGGCCGGGGTTCCGAAATCCGACGCCAACAGGCGGAAGCCGCAAGCCCCGCGGCCTGAGTTTCAGAGGTAAGAGAATGCGGGTGAGAGGAGATGCGGCCTCACTCAAGCCGGGAGGCCCCTTGAGAAAGCAGAGACGGGAGAACAGCGAGCCAGTTCGCAAGTTGGAGCAAAGCCTGGAAGGAAAGAGAGCTGGGAGCCGGAGATGAAGGAGATCTGGGCTCGACCAGCGCCTTCCCCGCATCCTCGGCGACGCCCGTGTTTACCTGAAAGTCTCGGTCCTCGTTGAAGCGGGAGAAGCGGTCCGCCATTTTGCCGCCTTCACTCCTCTCAGGACGACGCTCTCCGGTTCGCTCCTTCCCTCCTGCGACACCCGCCCCTCCCCGGTTCCCCGCCTCCTCCCACGCCCACCGGGCGCGCGCAGCTGAGGGAGGGTGCGAGAATGCGCGTCCTGACGGGAGCTCCCCGGCGCAGGCGCCGGCCAGCCCTGGAGGCGGACCCTTCCCTCTAGCCCCTGCTCCGCGCGCGACCCGGAGCGACCCCAGAGGCCGCGCGTGCGCACTCACGCCCGAGAGCCGCTAGTGCTTCCGGAGGAAAAGGTCAGAGGGGCCACAGTGGAGATGGATCTGGCTGGTTTGCTGTCGCTCACTTCCGGGTATGTTTCGTCGCTGTCGCTCACTTCCGGGTATGTTTCGTCGCTGTTGCTTCCCGTGTGCTAAGAAGTCCATCGTCTTCACTAAATAGCAGCATAATATTGGGCTGAAATCGCGACTTTAGATCCAGACTACTTAACTTCGAATCTCAGTTCACCCTGAGGATTCAACGGTGAACGAGAGAGGAAGGATCTCCTCTCAGGTGGCTTTCATTCCGGTGGAAGTCACATAACTCGTAAAATAATTAAATATTTTTAAATATCAACAAGTGCCACAAAAAGGTAAAGCTGGCCGCGGTGCTGAGAGGGACAGGCTCTGAAAGCACCTTTGATCTGAGGCACAGCATTGGGGCCTAGGGAACATTAGACCCAAAGGCCCAAAGACTGCAAGGAGCTTGATACTGAGCCACCTTTTGAGAGAAGTATTTCTCAAGGGACCAAAGTTGATTCAAATCCACTAAAGCTCTCGGGGCTTCAGTTTCCTTTTTTATACAGTAAGGAAATTGGATTCTGTAATCTCTGCTGCTCCTGCCTAGTGCTGACTGTCAGAGTCAAGAATCGGATTTTTCCATCCCTTCTGAGGACCTCCCCCAGTGCTCCAGCACTCCTAGCCAAGATACAGAAAACACATAGAAGGGTGGCAGGACTTCCTTACTTTTGAAAAGAGTAGTTGACAGAAATCACACGATGGAAAAATGGCTGTTACCCTGCCCTGAAAGAGTCAAATGGAATGTAATTTTTTGGAGGAAGGGTGTGTATTTTCTATTTGTTACCCTTTGCCCCACCCATGCTTCAGCCTACGCTTCCATCTAAGGGGAGGCAGGGCACACAGAATTCAAACATTGTAAAGAGACTTTAGGGTAATGTGGCAGATTGAATCACAGGGATACACACCACATTGACCTCCCTCTCAAAAGCCCACTGAAATGACAGTAAAGGAATAAAAAGTGCATCAGTTCACATGGACAAAGAGATCTGGAGAAGGGACAATGGCAGACAACAGATGTCAACATTTTGGAGGCCAGCGAGCATAGAGATATGGAAATGACTTTAGTAGAGTGGAGAAAAAGAAGTCATGGAGTGGGAGAAGACAGGAAAGAAGTTGATGAATGCTAAAGTGCACGAGCAAGGCTCAGGAAGTGGAAGCACCAGCTGTCGAAGACTTGACAGCTCTTTCCCACCCAGGTAGCAAACTGGAGGTTTTCCCTCTGGAAAGGCTGCACCAGAGAGACTGGACTTTAACCTACCTGGCATAGGTGAGAAGGAGCAACCATGCTGAAAATGGGAGGATATGGTAAAGCCTCCATTCTGGTCAGAGAGTCTGACTTCTCCAACAAAAGACCATAGGAACTCTCTCTAGAAAACTGACTAGCTTAGGGAAGAGAAACCTTCATGTACCAACAATGGGAGTGAGGCTAGGGAAGTGTCTTCCTACATAAAGATCATGTTCCTGCCCAGATACCCTGCAGAGAAGTTCATCATTCAGGAAGCCCCATCAACTCAGCATTTTAGTGCCTTATTATGAATGGATAGCCAAAGATTACCAGACATTTGAAGGGAACCTGTAACAGGAAAGATAGAAACACCCCCAGCCTGGGCATCGTAGTAAGACTCCGTCTCTACAAAAGAATTTTAAAATTAGCTAGGTGTGGTGTCATGCCCCTGGGGTCCCAGTTACTTGAGAGGTTGAGGCAAAAGGATTGCTTGAACCCAAGAGTTGGAGGCTGCAGTGAGCTATGATGACAGCAACAGCTCCCTCCTCCAAAAAAAGGAATTCAGAGGAACCAGAGATAATGAAAGGAACAGAAGAAACCATCAAAATAATTATCATCAATATCCACAGAAACATTAGATCACATCAAGGTACAAGGGGACACATCAGGAAAGAAGAGACTACATCAAGGGGCATGGAGTGCCAAAAAAGCAAAAAGGATATTGAGGTTAAGAAAGAACTTTTGGGCTGGGCATGGTGGCTCACGCCTGTAATCCAAGCACTTTGGAGGCCAAGGCGGGTGGATCACCTGAGGTTGGGAGTTCAAGACCAGCCAACTTTTGGAGTTGGGTGCGGTGGCTCACATCTGTAATCCCGGCACTTTGGGAGGCCAAAGGCAGGCGGATCACTTGGGGTCAGGAGTTCAAGAGCAGCCTGGCCAACATAGTGAAACCCCATCTGTAATAAAAATAAACCATTAGCCAAGTGTAGTGGTGGGCACCTGTAATCCCAGCTACTCGGGAGGCTGAGGCAGGAGAATCACTTGAACCTGGGAGGTGGAGTTTGCAGTGAGCCAAGATGGCGCCACTGTACTCCAGCCTGGGCTACAAGAGTGACAATCCATCTCCAATCAATCAATCAGTCAATACATATATACATACATACATTATCTAGACTGGGTGGTACGTACCTGTAGCCCCAGCTACTGGGGAAATCACCCAGAAAACAGAGTAAAAAGACATCCTGATCTAAACCACCTCTACTTTCTCCTGAATTATTGCAGTAGCTACTAAGTGTTCTGCTTCTACCCTGGCAGCATACATGCTGCAAAGGAGTTCTGGTGATCTTGAAGTTCAGTCAGATCACATTTGTTGTCCCCTGATTCAATGCTCGGTGGCTTTCCATGTCACTCACAATATAAAGTTCACCTCTCACCGCCTCACCTCTCAGACCTTATCTTCCTCTCTGCACCCCTGTTTCCCTTCTCTCAGGACATACTGACCTCCTAGCTGTACCTTGATTCCCATCAGGCTGTTCCTGCCTCAGGCTGCCCCACCTATGGGCTTATGTATTTGCTGTTCTTTCTGCTTATCATTCTTTTTCATGTATCTCCATGGCTTGCTCCTTCATCTTCTGGTCTTTACTCAAAAAGTACATTCTTTTTTTCTTCTTTCTTTCTTTCTTTCTTTTTTTTTTTTTTTTTTTGAGGTGGAGTTTCGCTCTTGTTGCCCAGGCTGGAGTGCAGTGGTGTGATCTTGGCTCGCTGCAACCTCCACCTTCTGGGTTCAAATGATTCACCTGCCTCAGTCCCCAGGTAGCTGGGATTACAAGTCAACACCACTATGCCTGGCTAATTTTTGTACTTTTAGTAGAGATTGGGTTTTGCCATCTTGGCCAGAATAGTCTTGAACTCCTGACCTTAGTTGATTTACCCCACTCAGCCTCCCAAAGTGCTGGGATTACATGTGTGAGCCAGAGCACCAGGCCATACAACTGCATTCTCATTAAGATCTTCCCTGCTCATGCCTGTAATCTCAGCACTGTGGGAGGCTGAAGCAGGCAGATCACGAGGTCCAGAGATCGAGACCATCCTGGCCAACATGGTGAAACCCTGTCTCTACTAAAAACACAAAAATTAGCTGGGCATGATGGCACGTACCTGTAGTCCCAGCTACTCGGGAGGTTGAGGCAGGAGAATTGCTTGAACCTGGTAGGTGGAAGCTGCAGTAAGCCAAGATTGCGCCACTGCACTCCAGCCTGGTGAGAGAGTGCCAAGACTAATGACTGGCAAATAGTAGGCACTAAATATTCACTGAATGGATGAGGTGGAAAATAGAAAATAATGAGTAAGAACATGTCAGCATCAATTCAATATCTGAATAGTAGGACTTACAGAAATAACAAGGGAAAATGGAAGAAAAGTGTATTAAAAAGCCAGGCATGGGCCGGGCACAGTGACTGATGTCTGTAATTCCAGCACTTTGGGAAGCCGAGGCGGGGGAATCACCTGAGGTTGGGAGTTCAAGACCAGCCTGACCAACATGGAGAAACCAGTTAAAGAGTAGCGGTGTGTGTGTGTGTGTGTGTGTGTGTGTGTGTGTGTGTTTCTTTTTTGTTGTTGTTTTTGTTGTTTGAGACAGTCTCTGTCACCCAGGCTGGAGTGCAGTGGCGGGATCTTGGCTCACTGCAACATCAGCCTCCTGGGTTCAAATGATTTTTCTGCCTCAGCCTCCCAAGTAGCTGGGACGACAGGCATGTGCCACAATGCTCAGCTAATTTTTGTGTTTTTAGTAGAAACTGGGTTTCGCTATGTTGCCCAGTCTGTTGTGGAACTCCTGAACTCAAGCCATCTGCCCTCCTCAGCCTCCCAGAGTGCTGGAATTACAGGCATGAGCTATGGTGTCCAACCGAGTCTTTTTGTTTTTCTGTAAATCCTCTATCCATGACTTCACAATTTTTCTGTGAAGTGTTTGTCTTTTTCTTGTTGATATATAAGATTTGTTTGTATAGTATAGCTGTTAACCCATGGCTTGCCACCTGCTATACAACTTTTTTTCTAAATCTACTATTTTCCTTTTTAAAAGAAAATTATCCTAATGATTGTGTTTATGTTCTGTTTTTCCACCCCCCAAAATATTTTAACTTTGATACAGTCAAATATTTGTACCCTTTTTTTCCTGTTGTAGCTTCTGGATTTTCAATCTTGGTTAATATTTTCCCACTCTTATACAGCATGCATGCAGGCTTCTAGATTTTCATATTAGATTTTATGCATTTAATATTTTTACATTTAAATTTTTGATCCATCAGGGGTTTATTTTTGCATATGGTATAAGATAAAGCTCTAATTTTATTTTCTTCCATTTGGAAAGCCAGCTATAGTAAAGTTATTTTTATTCTTTTCCCACTTAACTGAACAAACCCCTATATTATATATGCGAATTTCAGCCAGGCCTAGTGGCTCAAGCTTATAATCCCAGCTCTTTGGGAGGCTGAAGAGGGTAGATCACTCGAGTCCAGGAGTTTGAGACCAGCCTGAGCAACATAGTGAAACCCTGTCTCTACAAAAAACTACAAACATATTAGCCAAGGGTGGTGGTGCAGTGCCTGTAGTCCCAGCTACTAGGGAGCCTGAGGTGGGAGGATCACCTGAGGTGGGGGCTGCAGAGAGCAGAGATCACGCCATGGTAAGGCAAGTCCTTCCTCATTCTCTCTTTTTTAAAAAAATACTTTAATTGACACTCATTTTCATATACTTAAAAAAGTATTTTTTGTGCTGAGGATGGTTAGGAGAGTGGATTGAAAGGATTTCCCTGGTCCAGAAACTGGAATTCGTTGGGGTGCCACCTTAGCATGGGACTCAAGGGGAGATGGGATAGGTTGGAAGGGAGGTTGTTCATATCTTGTTTTGGGTCTTAGGGACCGAAAGAGGTCCAGGTTGGAGCAGACACATTCATCTAAGCCTAGTTGGGTTCCGGCTCCACCCCCACATGCGTGAACGTGGCCCAGGGCTGCAATGGGAATATGTGGGCTGCCACCTACCCTCCTGTCAGGGCAGTGCAGTTGCCTTCAAGCCTTGGTGGAGAGGTCTGACCTGGGGTTTCAGACCCAAGCTCCCTCTCCCAGCAGTCTCCAGCTCTGGGAAGAAGGTCCCTTAGGGCCAGTAGGGGTTTAATGAAGCCACTGGGGACAGAAGGTCTTCACCTGCACCTGGTCAGACACCAGAAACTGCTTCAAATTTACTGAACCCAGATCTCCCTTATCTCCACCAAACCTTTTCATTTGCTACAATTTTGAACTACTGGTGAGAGCTATTCCTGCTTTCCCTGATCACCTACAGAGCTGATCATCTACCACAGAAGACAGTACATCAATTCCTGAATTATGTGATAAGTGAACAGTGCAAGAGAGGTCCCCACGTACTGCCAACTGAGTAGGGGACAATCAGTTCCAGTTCTAGGGGCAGAAAAGCTCAACAGGGGCAGGATGGGGAAGGGCTGATAGAAGAGGTGGGCCCAGAGACAGTCCCTGGAGAATGGCTCCAATCTGGATCATCAGGGAAGGGAGAACATACATGAAACAGAGGGAGAGAGGAGGATGGGAGGACTTCCATTTCCAGTAATGGTAGGCTAAAGTATTCAGACCAGCCTTCCCATTGAAAACAAATGCAAAAGCTAGATAAAGGTTTTGTTTAAAAATTTGACAAGAGAGATGAATTTCCAGGCCAAAACTTAAAGGAAAGTGGGATCCCAGAGAGGCATTGAAAGAGCAGAAGAAATTGCCCAGAAGGCAGAAAAAGGATAAAAAGAGTTTGAGACACATGGAGGATACACTGAAAGGGTCTAACATCTTTTAATCAGAGTTCTAGAAGGAAAAAGCAAGAAGCCGGGCGGGCATGGTGGTGCATGCATACCTTTAATCCCACTATGTGAGTATCACTTGAGCAAGGATTTTGAACCCAGCCTGGGCAACACAGCAAGATCTCGTTTTATTTACTTTAAAATACTTTTTTTTTTTTTTAAAAGGAAAGAACAAGAGAATGTGGCAAGGGCAAGATTTGAAAAGATAATGGCTGAGAATTTCCCAATTCTAATGAGGCATCAATCCACAAGTTCTGGAAGCATGAAGAATTCTAAGCAGGATAAATAAAATAGAATCCACATATAGATACATCAAATTGAAACCAGAATTCTGAATATAGAAAGAAAAAAAATTTTTTTGAGACAGAGTCTCACTCCATGACCCAGGTTGTAGTGGCATGATCTCACCTCACTGCAACCTCTGCCTCCAGGGTTCAAGAGATTCTTGTGCCTTCGGCCTTCTGGGTAGCTGGAATTACAGGCGGCCACCACCACACCCAGCTGATTTTTCTATTTTTAGTAGAGATGGGGTTTCACCATGTTGGCCAGGCTGGTATCGTCTCCTTAACTCAAGTGATCTGCCTGCCATGGCCTCCCAAAATGCTGGGATTATAGGCCTGAATATAGAAAGAAAATCTTAAGAGCAGCCTTCTCAACAGCAATAATGGAAGCCGTAAGCCAGTAGAATGATATCTTGAACATGCTGAAAGAAAATAACTTCCAACCTAGAATTCAAGAGTAAATTTTATTTTTTTCCAGATAGAGTCTTGCTCTGTTGCCCAGGCTGGAGTGCAATGGCGCTATCTCCATTCACCACAACCTCTGCCTCCTGGGTTCAAGAGATTCTCCTGCCTCAGCCTCCCAAGTAGCTGTGATTACAGGTGCTCACCACCACCCCCAGCTAATTTTTGTATTTTTAGTAGAGACAGCGTTTCACCATGTTGGTCAGGCTGGTCTCAAACTCCTGACCTCAGGTGATCCACCCACCTAAGCCTCCCAAAGTGCTAGAGGCCACTGTACCCAGCCAAGAGTGAATTTTCAAAGAAGTGAAAACTAAGAAAGTTTGCCATCAGCCTCACTGAAGAGCCTCATAAAAAAAAATTCTAAAGGATGCAATTCAGGCAGAAGGAAAGGGATCCCAGATGGAAGGTCTGAGATGCAAGAAGGGATAAGGACTTGTACACAAATGTTCATGGCAGCATTATTCGGAATAGCCAAAAAGTGGAAGCAACTCAATGTCCATCAACAGATGAATGGATAAACCACATGTGGTATATCCATACAGTGGAATATTATACAGCCATAAAGAGGAATGAAGTATTGATACATGTTATGACATGGATGGACCTTGAAAACATTATATTAAGTGAAAGAAGCCAGACATAAAAGTCCATATATTATATGTTCTATTAACGTGAAATGTCCAGAGTTGGCAAATCCATAGAAACATAGAAGGTACACTTGTGGTTGCCAGAGGCTAGCGGGAGGAGGGAGGAATGGCGAACAATGGGTACAGGATTTCTTTTGGGAATGATAAAAATGTTACAGAATTAGATAGTGGTAATGGTTGTACAACCTTGTAAATATATTAAAAGCCACTGAATTGTACATTTAAAATAGTGAATTATTATTATTATTATTATTATTTTGAGATAGAGTCTTGCTCTGTTGCCCAGGCTAGAGTGCACTGGTGTGATCTCCCCTCACTGCAAGCTCTCCCTCTGGGTTCAAGCAATTCTCCTGCCTCAGCCTCCCAAGTAGCTGGGATTACAGGTGCCCACGACTATGCCTGGCTAATTTTTTTTGTATTTTTGTAAATTTAGAACATTTGTGTACAATGCCTTTTTGTGTGAGTGCTGTCTATAAAATAATTATCTGCCCCATCTCCCCTGAATGTAGTAGAGACAAGGTTTCACCTTGTTGGCCAGGCTAGTCTTGAACTCCTGACCTCAAGTAATCCTCCCCTCGGCCTCTCAAAGTGCATGGTGTAAGCCACCATGCCCAGCCTAAAATGGTGAATTACATGACAATAAAAAAAATTTTGAAAAGAAGAAATGAGGAATAAAGATATGCAGAAGAATTTAAACAAGTACTGACTACATAAACAGTAATAACGATGTCCAGTGAGGTTAAAAAAAGAATGTACAACATAAATTATTATGTACAACATAAATGATTTAAAGTGTTCTAGGATCTAGGAGCAAGGTAAGTAAAGGTAAGTAAATGAACTGTAAACATGACCTGCCTGTGACAGTGGAACCTGGGAAAGGCTGAGTTGTCCAAGGAGCATGGAAGAGCCAGAACCTCAGCATACAACTGAGTCAGCCTAAAGAAGTGGAACGAGCAGGGAACAGGGCAGGGGGCCTCTTCCAGCAGGGCCATTAATAGGCCACCAGTTTCACCATCACGTGTCCCTGGGCCTCTTCCTAAGCTCCCTGAACCTTAGTTTCTGTGATGGACAGACTCTAAAATGTTCCCATCTCCTGGCATCTACACCATTATCAAATCCTTGTTCTTGATTGTGGGTGGGACCCATGACAACTCATGACTTACTTTTTTTTTTTTTTTTAGAGATGGGGGGGTCTCACTATTTTGCCCAGGCTAGTCTTGAACTCCTGAGTTCAAGCGATCCTCCTGCCTCCACCTCCCAAGTAGCTGGGATTACAGGCACATGCCACCACTGTGCCTGGCTCCATGACTTGCTTCTAACCAGTAGAATATGGCAATAGTGATGACATGTCACTCGATTTCTTTATATTTTATAAGTCTCCTTGCTAGCCAACTCACTCTAGAGACTTTCCCTGCTGGCTCAGTGAAGCAAGCAGCCAGGTTGGATGTGATGTTAGTTTCATGAGTCAACCTGGCTAGGCTGTAGGTCCCAGTTATTCTATCAAACATGAATTTAGGTGTGGCTGTGATGGCATTTTATAGATGTGGTTAAAATCCACAATCAGTTGACCTTAAATAAAGATTATCCTCAACAGGCTGGGTGCAGTGGCTCACAGCGGTAATCTCAGCACTTTGGTAGGTCGCGGTGGGAGGTTGCCTTGAGTGTAGTTCAAGGCCAGCCTGGGCAACACGGTGAAACATCATGTCTGCAAAATATACAAAAGTTGGCCACATGGTGGCTCACCCCTATAATCCCAGCACTTTGGGAGGCTGAGGCAGGTGGATCACCTGAGGTCAGGTATTTGAGACCAGCCTGGCCAACATGGCGAAATCCCATCTCTACTAAAAATACAAAAATTAGCCAGGCATAGTGGTGGGCACCTGTAATCCCAGCTACTCGGGAGGTTGAGTCAGGAGAATTGCTTGAATCCAGGAGAAGGAGGTTGCAGTGAGCCAAAATTGTGCCATTGTACTCCAGCCTGGGCGACAAGAGCAAAACTCCATCTCAAAAACAACAACAACAACAACAAAAGTTAGCTAGGTGTGGTGGTTTGTGCCTGTAGTCTCAGCTACTCAGGGGGCTGAGGCAGGAGGATCAATTAAGCCCAGGTGGTAAAGGCTGCTGTGAGCTGTGATCGCACCACTGCACTCCAGCCTGGGTAACAGAATGAGACCTTGTCTCAAAAAAAAAAAAAGATTACCCTCAACACCGGGGATGGGCCTCATCCAATCAGCTGAAAGCACTAAAGAACAAAACCAAAGCTTCCCTGAGAAAGAGAAGAGGAAGTTCTGCCACAAGACTGCAGCATCAACTCCTGCCTGACAGTTTTCAGGCTGCCAGTCTCCTGTGGATTTCAGACTTGCCGACCCCTACAACTGCATAAGCCAATTCCTTGGAATAAGTGTCTTGGTGTGTGTATGTTTATATCTCTCTGGTGGACCCTGACTGATACCTTGGGAAAAATCCCACATGGAAAGGAACCACTTTCAGTTGACACCCAGCAAGAAGCCAGAACCCTCGGTCCTATACCCATGAGAAAATGAATTTTGCCAACAACTTGAATGAATTTGGAAGCACATTTTCCAGTCAAAGCTCCAGATGAGACCATGGTCTAGCCGACACCTTGAATACATCCTCATGAGTCCTTGGGTGGAGAACCCAGCTAAGCCATGCCTGGACACTTCCCCATTTGTCAACGAAGGAAAATAATAATGGCCTCACAGGGCCATTCTGGGGCTTAAGTGAGACAATCCAACAGTGTACTCAGCACAGTGCCTGCCACATATCTAGTGCATGACAGGGTGTAGGACACAGTACCCCCAAAACATGGTTCCTTGGCGATCACTCTCCTGGGTCCAATTGATGCTGCCACTTCAGCCCCCAGAGGTCACTCTCTGACCTTCTCTGGCCTTTCTGTGTGAGTGATGTCTATAAACTATTTCTCTGACTTATGTCCCCTAAATGTAGGTCACAAGACCTTCATGCGACAGATGTTCTGCACCGTACCTGGGGAATTGGAGGGGAGGAGGTTGAGGGAGAGTCATATAGAGGCACACACACACACAAAAGAACCTGAAAAAACAGATCTTCCTGAGTTCTCCCCCAGTTTATTTCCGTCAGATCTTACCCCTTTTCCTCCAATCACCTTTCTCCACAACTATCCATTTCTTTCTTCAGACTCAGGATAAAAATATACTATTTTCCCTGGGTCTTTGGTCTTCATTTCTGAAGCCTCCTATATCACATAACACTTTGATTAAGTAAATTGCTTATGCTTTTCTTTTGTTAATCTGTCTTTTATTATAGTGGTGTCAGCTATGAGCCTTGTGATGGGTGAAGAAAAGGCATGGCTTTTTCTCCCCTACATGCAAGACAAACCAAACCAATAAATGTTAGCCCTGGCTCTTTTTTTTTTCTTTTTGAGTTGGAGGCTTGCTCTGTCACCGAGGCTGGAGTGCAGTGGCGTGATCTTGGCTCACTGCAAGCTCTGCCTTCCAGGTTCCAGCAATTCTCTTGCCTCAGTCTCAACACTACCTGGGACTACAGGCAAATGCCACCATGCCCAGCAATTTTTTTTGTATTTTTAGTAGAGATGGGGTTTCACCATGTGGGCCAGCCTGGTCTCGAACTTCTGACCTCAAGTGATCTGCCCAACTCAGCCTCCTGAAGGGCTGCGATTACAGGCATGAGACACCGTGCCCATCCAGGTCTGACTTTGAGAAGGAGTTTTACTCTTGTCACCCAGGCTGGAGTGCAATGGCACAATCTAGGCTCACTACAACCTCTGTCTCCCGGGTTCAAGCGATTCTCCTGCCTCAGCCTCCGGAGCAGCTGGGATTGTAGGAATGCATCACCATGCCCAGCTAATTTTTTTTTTTGTATTATTAGTAGAAACCAGATTTTACCATGTTGGCCAGGTTGGTCTTGAACTCCCAATCTCAGGTGATTCACCTGCCTTGGCCTCCCAAAGTGCTGGTATTACAGGTGTAAGTCACCGCGTCCGGCCAAAAATAAAAATGAAAAAAAAAATTATTTAAGCCAGGAGCTGTGGCTCACACCTGCAATCCCAGCACTTTGGGAGGCTGAGGCAGGCAGATTGCTGGAGCTCAGGAGTTCGAGAACCATCTGGGCAGCATGGCAAAACCATCTCTACAAAAACTAGCCAGGCATGGTGGCACACGCCTGTAGCACTTGAGTGGCTAAGGCAGGAGGATTGCTTGAGCCAGGGAGGTCAAAGCTGCAGTGAGCCAAAATCCTGCCACTGCACTCTAGCCTGGGCAACTGAACAAGACTCTATCTCAAAAAAAAAAAAAAAAAATTATTTAGCAGTGGTCTGAGAATCAGGAACAGAACTAGGAAGGTCTAGATTCATGGAGCACCCAGGACTTACCATCTCTCATGTAAAGGGGAAAATAGCCTTGATTATTTCAGGGAAACAGTAGGAAGTGGTGGTTTAGTGACACACTCTGCACCCATACTGGCTCTATGACAGCTATATACTATTATGCTGTTTACTTAAAAAAAACAAACAAACAAAAAAAACAACTCTGTGCCTCAGTTTCCTCATCTGTAAAGTAATATAAAATCGCACCCAGCACATCACAGGGCTATGTAAGTCTTAGCTGTTATCATTATATGCCTCTAACCCACAGCCCTATAACTCCAAAGGATTATGAGGTGAAATAATACAGTACATGTTCATCTACACCAGCTGTGAGCAAATAAAGATGAACCAATAGGCGGCTACACTTCAGGGCTTGCTCAATTTCTATGAACGTCCTATATTTGTTAAGGGATTCTGATCGTTTGATCCTCCCAGGATTGCCTGGGAATGGGAAGGACCATTTCTGGCACAGAACTTTACTGCACATGTCCCCTGCTCCCACTCGAGCTGCGGCCGCTGTCGCCATGTCCAGCAGAGGGCGCTGTGGCCTCAAAATGCAATCCTCAGACGCTCCCCTCTCCCGGGAGGCCGGCCTTGCTAGCGAGGGAGGCCACCCGCCGGAGGCAGCGAGCGGGCCTGACTCCAATTAGACCCTTTGTCCCAACCAGCCCTTTTCTCCAAGCAGTGAGCAAACTCCACATCACCCGCTGCTCGCTGGCTTTCAAAACTCATGCTGCTCCTTGAAGCGTTTTCTGCAGGCTCCAGCCCTCTAGACCTTCCTTCTGTGAACCCCAGAAGCTTCGATGCAGCAACGAATCATCCAGGCCTTATGCTGCTGTGAGTTTCCAAATTCCATGGCAGCCCAGCTGTAAACCTCCATCTCGTCCCACCGGAGAGCCTCCCGCCCCCCACAGCCGGCGCCTCTTCCATCCAATTCCAGCTTCTCCAGACAAAACTCACCGGCCCCACCCAGCTCTCACTTCTGCTTCAACCTCCTGGAGGGCAAGGGACTATTTTTCTCATTCAATCTTCGAGCAAACCGTTGGTTGGGGCAAGAGGCCCAGCATCGTGGCTCAGGCCTGTGATCCCAGCACTTTGAGAGGCCGGAGGATGGCTTAAGCCCAAGAGTTTCAGACCAGCCTGGGCAATATAGTGAGACCCCTTTTCTATAAAAGGGTGTGGTGGCGTGTGCCTGTAGTCCCAGCTGTTAAGGAGGCTGAGGTGGGAGGACCTCCTGAACCCAGGAGGTGGAGGTTGCCGTTACCTGAGATCATCCCACTGCACTTTGGCCTGGGTGCTGAAGAGTGAGGGACCCTGTCTCAAATAAACAAATGATTGTTTTGGGCCAAGGTTAGCATCCTGCAGAGATGAAGACAGCCAACCTTTAGTGAGCACCTGCTGTATGCCAGGCATTGATCTAAGTTCTTTACCTAATCCTCACAGCAATTCTATGAGGGTTGTTAAGCCTGTTTTACAGAGTAGACGGTTAAGGCACAGAGTGGTTATGGGACATGTCTAAGGTCACACAGCTAGAGGTTGAGCCGGTGTTTAAACGCATGCAGTCTGAGTCCAACAACTGGGCTTTTTTTTTTTTTTGAGACAGAGTCTCATTCTGTTGCCCAGGCTGGAGTGCAGTGGTGGGATCTTGGGTCACTGCAACCTCCAACTCCCAGGTTCAAGCGATTCTGCCTCAGCCTCCCAAGTAGCTAGGACTACAGGTGCCCACCACCACGACCAGCTAATATTTTGTATTTTCATTAGAGATGGGGTTTCACCATATGGGCCAGGCTGGTCTTGAACACCTGACCTCAGGTGATCCACCCATCTCAGCCTCCCAAAGTGCGGGGATTACAGGTGTGAGCCACCACACCCAGCCACCCCCATTACTTTATGTACTTTTAGAATGGAGTTTTGCCATCTTGGCCAGGCTGGTCTCAAACTCCTGACCTCAGGTTATTGGCCCACCTCGGCTTCCCAAAGTGCTGGGATTATGCTCTGATTTCTCTTCATATCATATAAATCTTTTCGCCTTTTACCAAAGTGCTGGGATTACAGGCATGAGCCAATATGCCTGGCCATACAACTGGGCTTTTTAAACAAGATGTTATCTGGACTTTTAAAGTATAGACCCAGGGCACTGTCTCTGTTCTCTAGAACTGTGCTGTCCAGTATACCACCCAGCAGCCACATGACTGCAGAGCACGTGATTAATCCAAGCTGAGACGTGCTGCAGGCTCAAAATACACACTGAATTCCAAAGATTGAGAAAAATGTAAAATATAGCATTGTCAACATTTATATTGATTACATGTGGAAATGATAATATTTTGGATCTACTGGGTTAAATAAGATATATTATTAAAATTAATTTTAGCCGGACACAGTGGCTCACACCTGTAATCCCAACACTTTGAGAGGCCAAGGTGCTTAAACTCAGGAATTCGAGACCAGCCTGGGAAAAATGGTGAAACCCTGTGTCTACAAAAAATACAAAAATTAGCTGGGCGTGGTTGCGCACATCTGTAATCCTAGCTACTACTTGTGGGGACTGAGGGTGAGGGAGGATCGCCTGAGTCCAGCATGTCGAGGCTGCAGTGAGCTGTGTTCACACCACTCCACTCCAGCCTGGGTGACAAAGTGAGACCCTGTCTCAAAAAGTTAATTTTTCCATAGCTCATGGTAGCCTCAAACTCCTGGGCTCAATCTATCCTCCCTCCTCAGCCTCCTGAGTCACTGGGACAACAGGCATGCACCACCGTACCCAGCTTTTATGTAGGCTTTTGTTTGTTTGTTTAACAGGTGAGGTCTCACTATGTTGCCCAGGCTGGAAAGAACATTTTAAATGGCATCTGACCTCGTGATCCGCCCACTACTCGGTCTCTCAAGGTGCTGGGATTACAGGCGTGAGCTACCACGCCCAGCTAACAACTGGGTTTTTAAAACAAGACGTCATCTGGCATCTGTGACTTCCATCTTATTTCTGTGGGGCAGAGCTACTCTGGGAGCTCTCAGCTCAGTGGAAGACAGGATCATCTGAATAATTCAAAAACGGGAACATGTGGTCTGTGTTCTGAGAAGTGAGAACAATTTGGTGTAGGAACTCAGAGGTGGGAATTCCCGAGGGAGAGAGTTTCAGGGTAGCTGTCTCAGTGGATTCCAGGTTCCAGCTGTATTTCTAAAGATTTGTAGGATTCTGCCCTGGGGAGAAGAGCAGAGGGAAACAGGAAAGCCAAAACAGCAAAGGCCAGGGAGGCAAGGCCAGCCAGCAGCGGGGCTGGGTGCCCAGTGTTCCTGGGTGAGTGGAGGGAGACAAGGCCTGCCAACCTGCAAACTGTGGGGGCCTAGACTGTGGGGCCAGATGGAGGGGCTCTCAGCCAGATGGAGCTCTGGATGCCTGAGGCTGGGGAGGGTCTGGACCTGGACGGACTAGGGAAATTGCCAGGCAGGAATGGGAGGTGGCAGTGAGTGGCAGGGCCCCTGCCTCCTTCCTCCTTCACCCTCTGTCCCCATTTCCCTGCACAGCTCTGGAGGGGAGGACGGCAAATGGTCTTCTCAAGGAGGTTAGCTGTGGGAGGACAGCTCCTGAGTATTTCCTGCCTTTGGCTCACAACTGCTTCCTGCCCAGACCTCCCAACACTTGACCTCCATTCAATTCCTTCCTCCCAGGGGAGCTGGGTGGCCACCAGGGCTGCACAGGTCCAGCGACCCAGAACTTCTGAGCAAGCTGAAGGGGGCAGGGTCCCGGGATCCAGATGCTCAGCCTCCCCAGGCCCTGTGAGGAACTGGAATCCAGGCTTCCAGTGAAAGCCCCAGGGATAGATTTGGAGAAGGAAGCCCAAGATGGTGCCTCTCTCCCTTGGGCTAGGACCTCAGCCCTCACTTTCCTAGTTACCTCTTTGGCACCCCCCAACCTCCAGCTGGGAACTTACATCCCTTCTTTCATTTAGAGGGCACTTTTGGGCCGGTTGCGGTGGCTCATACCTGTAATCCTAGCACTTTGGGAGGCCGAGGCAGGCAGATCACTGGAGCTCAGGAGTTCGAGACCAGTCTGGGCAACATAGTGAGACCTTGTCTCTATTTAAAAGAAAAAGAATATATATATATATATCTATGTGTGTGTATACACACATATACATACACACACATATATATATGTGTAAATAAATATATATATTTATTTAAAAAATTAAAAATTTAGGCCTGTAATCCCAGCACTTTAGGAGGCCCAGGCAGGTGGATCAAGAAGTCAGGAGTTTGAGACCAGCCTGACCAATCATGGTGAAACCCCATCTCTCCTAAAAATACAAAAATTAGTCAGGCATGGTGGCATGCGCGTGTAATCCCAGCTACTCAGGAAGCTGAGGCAGGAGAATTGCTTGAACCCAGGAGGCAGAGGTTGCAGTGAGCCGAGATCATGCCATTGCACTCCAGCCTGGGTGACAGAGTGAGACTGTCTCAAAAACAAAACAAATTAATAATTAAAATAAACAAATATAGGGCACCTTTTCTTCCCAAACAATGGCTGTGGATTTCTGAAGGGAAAGGGAGGCAAATTCCCTAGGAAATAATCATGAGTGATTCTTTCTCTAGAAACACCTGGGTCCTCCAATGAACCCCTTCTTTCAGAGTCAATCTGCAGTTTTCTCCCTAGTTCTGACATGTGAGGCCAGGTTCCAAGGATGTGAGTTTTGAGAGCCCATCACAGGTTGGTAAGAGGATCTAGATCTTTCTCCTTTATCTCTTAAACCTAAGCCATGCCTGCCCACACCCATGTTCAGGGCACACTACAATACTTAAAATGGGGAGAGGACCTCCCCAAATAACCCAGCCCATTTCAGCTCAACCATGAGCCTCTGCTGTGCCTCTAAATCAGTCCTGCCCTATTCCTTTCACACATCCTAGAGAACCCTGGGAGATGTCCCTCACCACCATACCAGCCAGGAATCCCTGAGTCCTTCAGAAAAGCCGCAAGTGGAGCTGAGATGACCCTAGGGGAGGGGCCTTAGTCCCTCTGCCTTGCCCCATGCCTTAATAACAAGGTGAACCACAGGTGTTTGTTGTACATCATCTTCCACTCCCCACAGACTCCCCCGCCCTTTAAGGCCAGGGCAGAATTAAAGGATGGGATCGCTGAAAGAAGGAGTCTTCTCCCCCAGGGATGCTCGGTCTCAGTCCATGGGGAAAGGAAGGCCCTGTGGGTGTGGGGAGTGCAAGCCTGGCTGGTCCCCCACCCTCCGCCAGCTCTGGAGCCCCCACTGTACCAAGGGCTCCCCTTGGTAGGGACAGGAAAAGCCCACAGGAGACTAGGGGAAGTAGAGGGGAGGAACCTGGGGAAAAGTAATGTGGATCAAGGACTTGAAGACGTTCCTGACTCTCCCTCCCCTCCCCTCCCCTACCTCTGTCATGGGTGGATCAGATACTGAGGAGTGGATTTGTGTGAGCCTAAACAGAGCTCTGGGGTTCTATTTCCTCTTAGCGGTTTTCTAAAGCTGCACCACCCTAGCACTGCCTGGGTGTGGCTTCAAAGGGCTCTAGGTCCCCAGCCCTGCACAGAAGCCCTTCCGAGTGAAGGAGAGAACCACATGATAGCATCAAGGAGTAGGCCAGCCTGGGGAGAAGAGGTGAGTCCCTGACTGCCTGCGAGAAAGAGCCCCCTCCCCTCCTCAAGCACCCCCAGACCTCTGCGCCACCAGTTCACCCTCAGATCTGTTTCTACCACCCCCTCCCCACCCCGAGCCCAGGCTGGAGTGTAGTGGTATGATCTCAGCTCACTAACAACTTCTGCGTCCTGGGTTCTAGCAATTCTCCTGCCTCAGCCTCCTGAGTAGCCAGGATTACAGGAGTGTGCCACCACACCCAGCTGATTTTTGTATTTTTAGTAGAGACAGGGTTTCACCATGTTGGCCAGGCTGGTCTCGAACCCCTGGTCTTGTAATCTACCCACCTTGGCGTCCCAAGAGTGCTGGGATTACAGTCGTGAGGCACCATGCCCGGCCCCAGATTTCTTTCTTAAAACCTCTCTTCCCTCCCAGTGGCTCCAAACGCTACTCCTGATTTGGAGAGAGGTGGGAAGTAGGAAGGGAGGGGAAAAGGGGAAGTGTGGATTGAGGAAGGGGTCACGCCTACCCTGACCCCGAGCACCCTAGGTTTGGACCCTCTGGGTGCCTCCCCTTTGGAGAACTCACAAAGTCAACGAGCTAGACTGTGAACTGGGGGTGGGGCAGCAAGGAGGCGTCTGGGGAGGAGGGAGAAGGGAGGAGGGAGGAGACAGAAAGGGGAGCCCTGGCTGGGAGGCTTCCTAAGGTTGAAGGCTGGTTTGGGAGGTGAGGGCGAGCAACCCTCTCAGCCCCTTGAGGGGATATGCAAAGAATTGCTAATTGCAACTAAACGAGGCCTCGGCTCGGGGGAAGGGGCAGTCTGGCGGCTGTCAGGGGCTACCGCCTCTTTGAGTGCCCGAGTCAGGCCAGGCCAGCTCGCTCTTCTCATGTAAAGCAGCTTTTTGTCTGGGGGAGCCAGCTCTGGGGCCAGGGGCTGGGGAAGGGGCCCAAGACATCAGCAAGTTTCTTGTTCCCCAGAAAGGGAGAAGGGTGCCCAGGCCTCAGAGTCAGAACGCCCCCTCCTTCTCCACTCTCAAGCTTTTTATGTGGGGGTTGATGGGGTGCCGCCCAGCAGGAGGGGGTGGGCCTGGGATCCCAGCACCCCCCTTGCTGGACTGTGGGAAAAAACCGAGCACAAAGAAGGGGCCTGGCCCTGCTGAGATGGGAGACAGGGCGGTTCTGATCCAGGGATGCCGAGGCTGAAGTACCCCTCCCTGGAGTCCCTTCTCCCCAGAGAATGTCCCCAGTGGCCACGCGTATCTTATCTGGTCATCTGGGCCCACTTCAGACTTTCTCACCCACTTTGCAAACCCTCCCTAACCTTTTGTACGCTGGGGAGAAGGGTCTTGAGAATCCAAGCCTAGTTCCTAACTGAGCCTAACTAGAGGGAAAAGGAGGACTCAAACCTTTGGGGAAATCTTTGCTCTAAACATAGAGACCTATGACTAATGCTTCCAGACCCTGGGGCCACATGACCTGTTAGAGACCCGAGAATCTTGCTTTCTAATTCAGATGCCCCCTTTTATGGGCTTCTGCAAACTTGGGCAGTTATATCTGCTATTGAGCCTCAGTTTTCTCATCTGTAAAATGGGGACAACAAATTCTCTGAAAATCCTTGTGAAGATAGAGAGTTGCAAAGCATCCCGCATAGCAGTCCCTGGTTCTCAGTGTGTCCCTCCCCTCCCCTGAAACATCCATCAAAAGGATGGATACACACATACAAGCACTTCAGGGATAACGATACCTCATGGCCATATCACACTTTGCAATTTCCAGAATGCACGTCTCATCTCTTTTTCTTTATTTGAGATGGAATCTCACTCTGTTGCTCAGGCTGGAGTGCAGTGGCGCGATCTCAGCTCACTACAACCTCCCTCTCCCAGGTTCAAGCCATTCTTCTGCCTCAGCCTCCCGAGTAGCTATGACTATAGCCCGCCACCATGCCTGGCTAATTTTTGTATTTTCAGTAGAGACAGGGCTTCACCATGTTGGCCAGGCTGGTCTCAAACTCCTGACCTTCAGTGACCCACCTGCCTCAGCCCCCCAAAGTGCTGGGATTACAGGCGTGAGCCACTGCGCTGGGCCACGTGTCATCTCTTAAAAGATACATCATCTAATCAATGGAACAGACTCTTCTCTTCCATATTTGGTGAAAAATAAACAAGTTTCCAAGAGCTTAAGTCAGATCCCCTGACTCCTCCAGTAGTCCTCATCCCATTCCATGGTGTGGCCTCAGAGATCCCATCTCACGGACTAGACAAATGGAGCCCAAAGCAAAAGCAGCCAGAGACTATCACCAGGTTTCTCAGTAGCACAGCTTGTGTTAGTGGCCACCTCCACTCTTCTCCTAAATCAATGCTTGTGTGGAAACTTTAGGACCATGTGGGTCCCCTTCTCTCAGCTTCACATTGGGGTCCTTGAGAAGCAGAGGGCTGGCTGGAGGATAGGAAGGGTTGTCCCCCGCCCTCCCAGCAAGAAATCTCTGGGATGAGACCCTCACTGTGAGAGGCAGCGGGGCAACCCGGGTAGAATAGCTGGCAAGTCAGCTCTTTCCCTCCTCCCTTTTCCTGCTAGAAGTCTACTTGCTCCTCGAGAAATGTCTTCTCCGTTCCTGCCCACCTCTACTTTGGGGGCCCCTTGTTCTAGCTCCCTGTCCCTGTGCGTCACCCCAGCTGGGTCCTCAACCTCCCAGCCCCTGGGCCAGGTGGAGGATGCTGACCTGACCGCCCACTTACCAGACACCCAGGGGTACCTGCTCCCAGAGGGCCTTGGCCAAGGGGCTGTGGCGCTGGGCTGGCGCCTTTCTCACTGCCCGGCTCCCTCCCGACAGGCCCCTAATCCATCTCACCCAGCAGGAAGCCCTTAAGCTGCCTTTTCAGTGGCCTTCCCCAGCCCGCTGTGGGCTCTGTGCCTTTCTATACCACCCTTGGCAGGAGCTGTGTTATACAAGCTGGAGAGAGAGGCCCCTGCAAAGAGGTCCACGTGCCTAAGGCAGCTTCCAGCCTCAGCAGCCTCTCCTCCCCAGGGTTCCCCCACTGGTACACTGCCTGGCATCCCTGGGCACTGACAGCCCTGGCTGACTCACATCAAAGCCCCAGACTGGGTCCAGGTGAGAGGAGGGATGCTAGGGGGACAGTGGGCAGAAGGCCAGGGTCTGGGGAAGTGTGGCAGGCATGAGGGGCTCCTCTGGCTCTGTGCCACCTGTCCTTTTGGCAGGTCTCTCCATCTTTCTTCTGCTTCCAACCCCTGCCCTCAACTCCCCAAAGCCCATTCACTGGCTTCTCACTCAGTTATGCAGCCCAGACAGGGCTGGGGGAGCATGTCCTCTGGAGGCCACCTCAACTGTGTGTTTCAGACAGGAAGGGAGTGAGGGGGGCAGGGGCGCCAACAGGTTCTTTCTCTCTTCCCAGGTTGTATTTGGGTTTGGGCAATTGCTTGTCACTCTTGGAGCACGGGCCTCACAGCTTGGATCATCCTGGGACAGGCTTAATTTCACAATTCCATGGCCCGTGCAAGTATACTATTGCTGGTTCTGATTTTCTGATATTGGGTTTGGAAAATGGTTCTTTTATTTATTTATTTATTTTTGAGATGGAGTCTTGTTCTGTCACCCAGGCTGGAGTGCTGGTGGAGTGCAATGACGTGATCTCGGCTCGCTGCAACTTCTGCCTCCTGGGTTCAAGTGATTCTTGTGCCTCAGCCTCCCAAACAGCTGGAATTACAGGCACCTGCCACCGCGTACTGCTAATTTTGTGTTTTTAGTAGAGATGGGGTTTCACCATGTTGGCCAGGCTAGTTTCAAACTCCTAGCCTTAAGTGATCTGCTCACCTCGGCCTCCCAAAGTGCAGAGCCACTGTACCCTGCCTGGAAAATGGTTCTTATGTGACCTGGTCCCTATCTTGGCCTCAACTTTTCCCTCCCCTCTCTCTTCAGGAAAAAATGCCACCTCATCCCAACTAGGCCCCTTCTCCAAGGCCCAGACCCCAGCCCAGCCTCCCAATCTCCACTCCAGGAAGCAAGCCTTTTGCTGGCTAGGAGTGGTTACCAGAGAGTTGGGGGTGCCTCTGGGAGGTCTGTTTGTAGTTCAGATTCTTCTCATTCCAGGCTCAGCAGGCTGTCTCTAAGGAAAGGGCCTGGGATGGGAGGGCGGAATCCTTGGGGCACCAGCTGCAGGGAACGAAAACTTCCTGGGGAGAGGAGGGAAGTGTTTTTCTTCTCTTCCTAGTGATTCCCGTCCACAAGGTAGGAATTGCCTCTCCCGGTTCCATCACTGGAGTCCCTCCCCAACAAGCTGCCTCATCATTCAGGCTCCTCCCAAGGGGCCTGAAAGGAGCTTTGCAGAGCTGAGGCCTTGATCTCTTTCTTCACTTCCTTATGAGTCCGTTTCTACCTTTTCAGGACGCTTAGAGATGACTGGAAGAGTTTGGAGGGGGTGTGCCTCAGAAGAGGAATGCTTGGAGAGTGATTGAGTCAGCCCCAGCTTCAAAGAGGCTGTATCAATCTGTCCCCAAAACTGAAGTCCCTTGTAGACTCTTCCTTACTTTAACCAGCATTTGCATATGTGTCCCTCTAGACTATCAACCCCTAAGCCTCGAGATTCCTCAAGGATTAATCAGTGATCCAGCCACGGGAGAAAGCAACCCAACCCCCAGAGTCTTAGAAGTCTGATACCCTGGCTGGTGCAGTGGCTCACACCTGTAACCCCAGCACTTTGGGAGTGAGGCCGATGGATCACCTGAGGTCAGGAGTTCCAGACCAGCCTGGGCAACATGGCGAGACCCCGTCTCTAGTAAAAATACAAAAATTACCTGGGCGTGGTGGCACACACCTGTAATCCCAGCTACTTGGGAGGGTGAGGCAGGAGAATTGCTTGAACCTGGGAGGTGGAGGTTGCAGTGAGTGGAGATTGCGCCACCGCATTCTAACCTCGGTGACAGAGAAAGACTGTCTGGAAACAAACAAACAAAAAGCTGGGCACAGTGGCTCACACCTGTAATCCCAGCACTTTGGGAGGCTGATGTGGGCGGATCATGAGGTCAAGAGATGGAGACCATCCTGACCAACATGGAGAAACCCTGTCTCTACTAAAAATACAAAAGTAGCCAGACCTGGTGGTGCATACCTCTAATCCCAGCTACTAGGGAGGCTGAGGCAGGAGAATCGCTTGAACCCAGGAAGCAGAGGTTGTGGTGAGCCAAGACCGTGTCACTGCACTCCAGCCTGAGCAACAAGAGCAATAACACCGTCAATAAAAAAAGAAGTCTGACACCTGCCGCAACTCCCTGGAAAACTTCCTTCTCTAGCTGCCTCTGCCTGATCTAGGGAGAGTAGGAAGAACCAACACTAAAGGCTTATATTGAGTGTCCGCTATGTAAAGCCACAGCTTGGTCTTATCTTCCCCACCCTTCAAGAGAAGATTAGTGTCCGTCTCTTATTGATGAATAGTTGGAGCTTCAGAAAGGGAGTGACCTATCTCAGGGAATGCAATGAGGAAGCAGAACTGAATCCGTTGAGTCCAAGTCCAGGATGGTGGTCTGCCCAGCATGCTGCCTCGTGACTAGGTCTGCCCCATGTGTGTGTGCAGGCCCCCATGGTGACCTCTGGATGATATTCTGCTTCCAGATTACAGAACAGCATGCACCATCTGAGCTCCCTTTTCCAAAGCAACTCTCCATACAAATCCAGTTTCTCATTCAGTCCTCACTTCAGAGGGAACAGGACAGATTGATTGTGCCCATTCTATGGATGAGGAAACCGATACTCAGAGAAGGAAAAAGATTCACTGAAGGTCAGAAAAGTACTAAGCACCAAGACCAGGACACGAGCAGTCAGGTGTCCTATGTCCACTTCATGGGTTCTCACGATGATGTCAGAGTTGTCATTTCACTCCTTCTCAGATTGGAGATGAGAATATATTTGAAGAAAAAAAAGAGAATACATTTGTTTTGTTTGTCTGGTTTGAGACAGTGTCTTGTTCTGGCACCCAGGCTGGAGTGCAGTGGTGCAGTCACAGCTCACCACAGCCTGGACCGACTAGGCTCAGGTGGCCCTCCTGCCTTGGCCTCCCCGGGAGCTGGGGTTACAGGTGTGCATTACCATGCTCAGCTCATATTTGTTTGTTTTTTTTTTCTTGTAGAGACAGGGCATATTCATAAGTAAACGTGGCTCTGAGAAACCAGATACTTGTGAAAATTGGAGACTAGAAATCTGGACCCTAGAAACCTGGCTTGCTCGTTTTTCCTCCTCAGAGCTGAGCTTCTCCCCTCGCTAAGTGTGGGTTCCAGAGGTGGGGCAGAATGTATGAGGAAGGGAATTGGGCTCGCTGTCCAGGGCAGGATATTTGTGTCTCTGGATTACCCAGCCCAGGGAGTTCAGACCTTGCTGTATTTACAGAGAGCCTTGATTCATTTAACAATTTTCTTGAGTGCCTGTGACACACAAGGCACTCAGATATGTGCAAAACCCAAGACACAGCCTCTGCCCTCGAGATTATCTTGTTGGGGGGTGGAGAGGTAGTAGTTAGACATATGTAAGTAACACACGCCACATGCTGAATGCTATAAGATAAACATCAACTCAGAGAAAGGACTGGAGTGGTATCAGGGAAGTACCACAGAGAAGGGGACTTCAAGGATTTACAGTGGTGGAATGGCTCTAGGTGTTTAATCAAAAAAGAGATTCAGGCCAGGTGCTATGGCTCATGCCTGTAATCCCCACACTCTGGGAGGCCGAGGTGGATGAATCACTTGAGCTCAGGAGTTCCAGACCAGCCTGGGCAACATGGTGATACCCCATCTCTACCCAAAATAGAAAAAATTAGCCCAGCATGATGGTGGGTGTCTATGCTCCTAGCTAGTCAGGAGGCCGAAATGGGAGGATTGCTTGATACTGGGAGGTCCAGAGTACAGTGAGCAAAGACTGTAACACTGCATTCTGGCCTGAGCAACAGAGTAAGACTCTGTCTCAAAAATAAAAAGATTCAATACAGATGCCATAGACCAAACTAAACTGTGGTCCCACAAATTTCATATGTTAAAGCCCAAACTCTCAATGTGATTATATTTGGAGATAGGGGTCTTAGGAGGTAATTAATGTTTAATGAGGTTGGAAGGGTCTCCCCCAATCTGATAGGATTGGTGGCCTTATAAGGGGAACAGAGAGAAATCTCTCCCCCCGCAACCTACACACACCAAGGAAAGGCCACGTGAACACTGAGAAGGTGGCCATCTACAAGCCAGGAAGAAAGCCTTAGCCAGAACCCAACCACGCTGGCATCCTGTTCTCAGACTTCCAGCTTCCAGAACTATGAGAAAATAAATTTCTGTCATTTAAGCCACCCAATCTACAGTATTTTGTTATGGCAGCCCAAGCAGACTATGACAACAGGAAACTAGGTGCTTGTGAAACTGCTGGATGGCCTGGAGGAGTAGACTGTCACAAAGCCACAGAAATGACCCTCCAGTAGAAGCTGCTACCTCTACCACAAGCAGGTAGGAGGATCAAGAGGCTGCCATTGGGGCTGGGCTCCTTGGCTCACGCCTGTAATCCCAGCACTTTGGGAGGCCGAGGTGGGTGGATCACTTGAGGTCAGGAGTTTGAGACCACCATGACCAACACGACAAAACCCTGTCTCTACTAAACATAAAAAATTAGCTGGGTGGGATGGTGCCCACCTGTAATCCCAGCTACTCAGGAAGCTGAAACAAGACAATCGCTTGAGCCCAGGAGGGGGAGTTGTAGTGAGCCAAGTTCACACCACTGCATTCCAGCCTGGGGGACAGAGTGAAACTCTGTCTCAAAAAAGAAATAAAAAAGAAAAGAAAAGAAAAGAAATAAAGAGGCTGCCATTGGAACTAAAGCAGGGTAACTGTGCCTAGGGATCAGTGTCACTGCTGCTACTGCTGTCACAGAGACTGGACACTGTGCTGCTACAGGACAAACCCCACCTCCAAGACCTTGCACGCCAGCAGAAATAGCCCACAGCAGCAAGAACATGGCCTCATTTGCCCTTCCACCTTCCAAATCTCCAATGAATACATTTTGCATCCAGAGCTCTAGATGAAAGGGAGGCTGAGAGAGGAGGCTTTTGGCTTCCAACCTCTGCAGTACAGGAAGGAGGTGGGAATGGTGGGAGGATCTCTTGAGCCCAGGAGTTTGAGGCTGCAGTGAGCTATGATTATGCCACTATACTCCAGCCTGGGTGACAGAACAAGACCCCTTCTCGAAAAAAAAAAAAAAAAAGTAACTAGGGCTCTGAAAGCTAACTGAATGGTCTGGAGGTCTGGCAAGCAGATAGCTTTATAAGTGTGCATATGAATCACTTGGGGATGATGTATTTGGATCAGTGGGCAGGGCCCAGGAATCTGTATTTCTAACAGGTAAACCCCAGGTCCCATTGCCCCTCCTGCCATGATCCTGAAGCATGTGGACTCGGCTTTCAGAAACTTTGTCCTTGGGTAGGAGCTCTGATGGAGCAGTCCCAGACACTGCTGTGAGCTCAGAAAAGATTAGATTTGTGCCAAATTAGTCCCTTTCTCTCCTAAGAGCTAGTCCTGAAAGTTGGATGCTGAACCCTGAAAAATGCTGCTCTGATAGAGGCTCAGAAGAAAGGGGCTCTGCCTAGAACCCAGGAGTCCAGGGATTTAAACTTTCACTACCCCACCAAGGAGGAATGGATGGAGTCAACTGACAACAGGGAAATGCATAAGCATTTCCTGAAGTTATGACTCACTTTGTTCTGAATTTCCACTCTGGCCCTGGGGTTTAGGATCTTCGGGATCCTATTTCAATTGCAGGGGTTTGGTTAGAGAGCCTCTTCAACCTTGAGGGGTTTAAGAGTTAGACAGAGGAGAAGAAAAGTGAAACAGAGAGGACAAGAGAGGAAGGGAGGAAAAAGGTAGCACTTCCATCCAAAATGGCTCAGGTCCCTACCAGAACCCAGTGTCCTCCATAGCTCACATTGGATTTCAACACAAAATAGTCTATTACAATAGATTTTCCTTCTCAGTCATTTTCTTTTCTTAGCTCTTTCTAGGCAGCCATGGCCCCCAAGTCCCCCAGTTGAGGGGAAGGTCATAGATAAAAAAGCCCTGGCCTTCTCCCTCTGTGCCCCATCCCAGCCCCGCATTCAGGGAGGGGCTGGCCCCCAAGCCAGAGCAGGGCTGAGTCTACCTGGGCCAGGCCAAAAGGCTTTCCTCCTTCCCAGGGGTATCCATTCCCCTCCCAGTTTCCTGAGATGTTGGGCCCCCTTCAGCTGCATCTGCAGCCTGACTGAGCAGGGTCCCCCAGGCCTTCCTCCTCTAGGCTGGTCCTCCCAGGGCAAGAGCAGGCTTTCAGGTTGGGAGGGGGTCCGCCCTCCATCCCCCAGTTGTCACCACAAAGCAAAGTCCAGGGAAGGAGGGGGAGTGGGCAAGGGTGGGGGTAGTGGGAGTGCCAGGTCCTTGCTAGTAAATCGAAGTTGGTTTCCCAGATGGAGATGCAGCCGCTTTGATTTCTCAAGCCATCCCCTCCCACTCTGCTGCCTCCCCTCACCCCCAGCTCCACGGTTTCAATTCCTCCCTGAAAAGCAGCAGGGCCTCCTTTCAAACCAGCCCCGCACCTCCAACTCCCAACAACAGCTTCAGTTACAGGAAAGGGGAAGGGGAGGGGGTGAGGTGGCCCAGCCTGGAGAGACGTTCTGGGAGAAGAGGAGGGAGGAGGAGTGGCAAAGGAGGAGGGGGAAAGAAAGAGCAGAGGGAGATGCGGGGCAGCTGGGGTGGAAGAGAGTGCTCTGCTGAAGCAGCAGGGGAGCCCCAACCAGGAAGCCAACCTGCCTTTTCCTCCCTCCCAAGGGGTCAGCCCTACACCCACCCATCAGCCCAAGGACCCCTCCACATCTACAGAGCTCTGCTATTTAGGCTATCCTATTCCTCTCCCCTTGGCATTAGGTTCTAGAAGTTTCTGGAAGACAAAATATCTAAACCATTCATTCCCAGGGACATTTATTTCCTGATCTAGATGGCAGAGTCACCCAGGAAGCTCACTAATCAAATCCAACACTGGCTTTCCAGATCCCGTTTCCCCAGTGGCTCTGAGCAGCACACACCTTGGTCTCAACTCAGCCCAGCATTGGGCCAATTAAGGCCTTTAATTAACAGATCATCTGTTTAATCCTTTTACGGCCCATTTTGCCTGCCAGAGACCTTGAAGAAGGGCATTGGAGAGATAAAAGGGTAACAGCTATGCTCTGCTAAGTCTCCTTCCTTGGAATTCGGCAGGGGTTGGGTGCACTGACTGAACCCACAAGTTGTCAGGAAGTGGAGATCCGGGAGTCCTAGGTCTCCTGATTATTCAGTGGCCCATTTCTTTTTCTCCTTCTCTTCCTTCCTCTGTCTCTCTTTCTCTTTCATTTCTCTCTCCTTCTCTTTTCTTTCTTTGTTTTTGAGATAGTGTCACACTCCCATTGCCCAGGCCATAGTGCAGTGGCAGGATTACAGCTCACTGCAGCCTCTACTGAGGTGATCCTTCCACTTCAGCCTCCTGAGTAGCTGGGACTACAGGTATGTGCCACCATGCCAGGCTATTTTTTATTTTTATTTTTAGTAGAGACAGTTTGGCCATGTTGCCTAGGCTGGTATCCAACTCCTGGGCGCCAGTGATTCACCAGCCTCATCTTTCCAAAGCGCTGAGATTGCTGCTGTGTCTGGCCTGTGGCCCATTTCTAAGGGCCATTTCCCTGAGATCTAAATGGAGGATGGAGTACAGGGACAGGGAATCTGATATCTCACCTGAAGGTGCATTCAAGGTCTTAATCGGTTCAGGGAGAGAGGAGGAAAGGTGAATTCGCCCAAAGCAGAGGCATACTGTGTGGGTCAGGGGAGATGGTAGCCAAGGAGACTGATTCTCTGCAGGCTCAGACCTGTTTTCCACGTGTCTAGGACCCACCACACTTAGAGCAGAATATTTTTGCTTAGAGAATAAAACCATTGAGGCACTTAAAGTATCTGAAATTAAGGCATCTTCCTTGCTCCCTGTCTCCCAAACAGATAACACAGCCCTTCCCTCCTTAGGGTGGAGACCTCAGTGCTTTGAAAAGGACACTGACCCAGAATAGAGGAAACAAAGAGAGGACCTGTCCCCACCAGGCTTATTGGAGCAGGGGGAATTCCGGGGGGAGTCACCGTACCAGGCATTGTCCCTTAGAAGAGCCCTCAAGGACAGAGAGCTGAGGGCTTCCCTGGAAAGCAAGGCTTGAAAGGAAAAGGCGCAAGGAGACCCAGACATGTGTAACTACCTAAACTGTGACAGGGGCAAGGTGAAAGGCCAGAGATAGGAGGATTTCTGGGGTGGGGAGTGGAAGCCCTAGGCAATCTCCCCAGATGTCCTTAGCGGTGAGAATTTCTCCATGCTCTCCTCTCCTGAGCACACCCGTGTGTGATGAATGTTGCTGTCATTTCACTTATTTGTGACACACAAGCCTTTCATCTTGTTTGGGTGGCATGAAGCAAGGAAAGTTTCAAAGATCCAAGCATCATATTCTCACAGCGTCCTCCACCTGGCTCAAAGGTAAAATCAATAAATAGTTTTATGATCTCTTTCTACAGATGAAAAAGTCGCAGTTAAGGAAGGGAAGATGACTGACCTAAGCTACTGAGCCAGTGGGGCTGGAGCCAGGCCCGCAGCCCAGACATTTGGAGCCCCAGCCCAGGTTTCTTTCCACTCCAGCAGCTATTTTCTCTGCTCTCCTGTTAGGTTGAGATTTCTGCTCCTTCCAAGTCCATCCCACAGAATGGAGGAATGGATGCTACAGCAGATTTACAGTAGGTACCCAACAATTACCCCAGATACCAGATTTTTTTTTTTTTTTTGAGATGAGTTTTCACTCTGTTGCCCAGGCTGGGGTGTAGTGTGGAGATCATAGCTCATGCAGCCTCAAACTCCTGGGCTCAAGTGATCTGCTCACTTCATACTCCTGAGTAGCTGAGACTACAGGTGCATGCCACCACACCAGCCTAATTTTTAAATATTTTGTAGAGACAGGGCCTGGCTATCTTGCTTAGGCTGGGTCAAGCAATCCACCTTAGCCTCCTAAAGTGCTAGGATTACAGGTGTGAGCCACTCTACCTAGTCCTAGATATCAGATTTGTAAGCAGAAATGATTAACAATGGTGCCTCAGGGTTTGGGGGAGAAGTGGCACCTGTGCATTAGGGCCACCTAGGTTCCCAACCCACAGCAGAAGCCCAAGACTAATGAGAAATACTCCTTAGGGAGGTATAACAGAATGTGGCCCCCTAGACTGTAGGCTCCCTGAAGCTAGAGCCTGAGTCTCTGCAAACTATCTGCTTTGCATGTAGTAGGTGCTCAATAATTTATTGGATAAAATAATAGCTTCTATTACCAAGCTTTTAGCCTAGCACCTGGTCATAGTGAGTGCCATATGCTGTCTCATTTAATTTTCACAATGAAAATAAGGAAAGTAAAAATTCTGGGCCAGGTACAGTGGCTCATACCTGTAATCCCAGAACTTTGGGAGGCTGAGGTGGGCAGATCACTTGAGGTCAGGAGTTTGAGACCAAGCTGCCAACATGTTGACACTCTGTCTCTACTCAAAACACAAAAATTAGCTGGGCATGGTGGTGGACACCTGTAATCCCAACTACCTGGGAGGCTGAGGAAGGAGAATCCCTTCAGCCAGGAAGTCAGAGGTTGCAGTGAGACTGAGCCACTGCACTCCAGCCTGGGCAATGGAGCAAGGCTCTGTCTCAAAAATAAAAACAAACAAAAATTTGACCTGAGGCTTCCAGGCCCAGAAGAAACAAACCTTGAGACATCTTCATGTTGGCTAGAATCTCCGCTGACCCAAGCACCCCTTCTCAGTCTCCCTCCTCATTGGCCCCATGACCTTTATTAAATACTGACATTCCCCAAAGCTTTGGCCTTCATACCCAATCCATCTTCCCTAGATGATCTTAGCCACGCTCATACAATCTGCCACAGGCTAAAGGTGCCAGATCTAAATGTAGCCAAGTTCCCACCTGAGCCCCGAGTTAGTTTATTCACCTGCCTTCTGGACACTTTCTCTTGGATGTGCCATTGGACCAGGCTTGCTTGACTACGCTTACTATCTGCCCTTTCCCTGTATTTCTTAGCCTGGTTAATGGCATTAGGGCACCTAGGTCAGAGCTTGGTTGATCTCTTTGCTTTCTCTCTCTCTCCTTATCATCTGCACTGCCACATCTCAGTTCCTGCCCTCACCATTTCTTGCCTGGTCTCTTTTTTTTTAATGCTAGTATTCTTCCTTCATTTTTTCTCTTTGCTTGGTCTCTTATGATCAATCTGTAACTCTTTTCTCAGGCTCCTGGCATCATGCTCCTCAAAACTGCCCAAATGCACGACTTAAAATGCAAATGTGACCTCTTCCATTCCCAAAACTCTCCAGTATACCCCCATCTACAGGAGCCCAGACAGTGTGCAAGGTATCCAAGATCTCTGACTACTTAAAGCCTCCTCTGCCATCATTTTCCCAGATGCACGTGGGACTCTCACAGGGCCAAAGTCTTGTGCTAAAGTCGTGGGCAGCACTCCATCTATTTCACTCCACCACGCCCTTGCACACAATGTTCCCTCTGTCTGGAAGGCCTGTACCTGCCTTGTCTGTTTACATGTCTGTTTCCCTATTAGATTGTGAGTTCATGTTTCTACATCTAACACCTCACACATGATCTGTGAGGCCCTGCAACTCTGATCCCTGCTGGCCTCTTTATCTCGTCCTGCTTTGTCCTTTCTCCAACCACACAACCTTTCTTACCTTCCCGACTCAGTCAGATTCCCTCCCCCATGATGCTTTCAAAGAATATGGATCTTCCCTTCACAGCACTGAATCCCATGGCAATTTTACATCCATGTCAGTGACTGTGCAGTGAATGCGAGTGTCTCCCACTAGGACATGAGCTCCATAGGAACAAGGGGTTGGGTCTGGTCCTCAATGTAATTTTTTTTTTTTAAGAGATGAGGCTGGGTGTGGTGGCTCATGCCTGTAATCCCAGCACTTTGGGAGGTTGAGGTGGGCAGATCATGAAGTCAGGAGTTCAAGACCAACTTGGCCAATATGATGAAACCCTGTCTCTACTAAAAATACAAAAATTCGCCAGGCATGGTGGCACGTGCCTGTAATCCCAGCTACTCAGCAGGCTGAGGCAGGAGAATCATTTGCACCCAGGAGGTGGAGGTTGCAGTGAGCCAAGATTGAGCCATTGCACTGCAGCCTGGGTGACAGAGTGAGACTCTCTCTCAAAAAAAAAAAAAAAAAAAAAAAAAAAGAGAGAGAGAGATGAGGTCTGGCTATGTTGCCCCGGCTGGTTTCAAACTCCTGACCTCAAGTGACCCTCCTGCCTCAGCCTCCCAAAGTGGAATTACAAGCATGAGCCACCACGCCTGGCCATAAATTTAATTCTTACAGACATTAGGGGCTACATGATGTAGGAAACAGAACTCAGCTTTAAGAGCCAAACAGGCCTGGTTTCAGTCTCACCTCTGCCACATATTATGTGACTTTGGGAAAGTTGCCAGATCTCACCTAAGGTGGATTCTTCATCTATAAACAAAATATAATACCCATTTTGTAGGCATATACATGAGCAGAGCTTAGTAGAAGCTCAAAAAACGGTAGCAATTACCCTAAGTCTCCCAGGATGCCTGCCAAATAAATATCTAATTCAATGTAACTTCTTGTTTTAAAAGGTGCTTTATGATTAGGAAATGTACTTTTGTCAGTCTGAAGTTATTTTGGATATGGAGTCTCACATTTTAAAAATCCGTTGGTTTATTCCTACTTTGCAGATGGGAAAACTGAGGTTCAAAGAAGCAAAGTGACTGTTCCAAGGCTGTACATTTAGTGACAGAGTTACAAATCTGGTCCACGTGAATGACCACGCTAATTTATTTATTTATTTGGAGGTCTCACCCTGTTGCCTAGGCTGAAGCTCAGTGGCACGATGACAGCTCACTGTAGACTCAACCTCCTGGGCTCAAGCGATTCTCCCACCTCAGCCTCTCAAGTAGCTGGAACTACAGGCATGCGTTACCATGCCATGCTAATGTTTTAAAATTTTTGTAGAGACGGGGTCTCACTTTGTTGCCCTGGTCTCAAACTTCTGGCTGTAAGCAATTCTCCTGCCTTGGCCTCCCAAAGTGCTGGGATTAAAGGCATGAGCCATTGCATCTTGCCCAAGCTAATTTTTTTTTTTTTTTTTTTGAGACAGAGTTTCACTCTTGTTACACAGGCTGGAGTGCAATGGCACCATCTCGGCTCACTGCAACCTTTGCCTCTCCGGTTCAAGTGATTCTCCTGCCTCAGCCTCCTGAGTAGCTGGGATTACAGGCATGTGCCACCACACCCAGTTAATTTTGTATTTTTAGGAGAGGCAAGGTTTCTCCATGTTGGTCAGGCTGGTCTCGAACTCCCGACCTCAGGTGATCTGCCTGCCTCCGCCTCCCAAAGTGTTGGGGTTACAGGCATGAGCCACTGCACCCGGCTGCCCAAGCCAATTTTTAAAAAACTCAGAACTAAGTGCTGTAATCTATCAAATTACAAATGACATCCTTTAGTTTCAGGGCTCCTGTAGTCAAGAGTCAGGTTGGCAGAATTGGAAGTGCTGTAGGTAGGGCTGTAATCTGAAGATGCAGGTTCTGATCCTGTTCACACTCAAGTCCCTCACGTGAAAGGCAAGAGTAAGCATGAAATATTGTGATTTCTCCTTATTTCATGTACAAATGCTAGACAAGCGTAACATCTTCGCGGACTCACTTTTTTTCTGGGCTATTATAAACTCTTTTTTTTTTTTTTTTTGAGACAGAGTCTCACTCTGTCACCCAGGCTGGAGTGCAATTGGTGGAGTCCCAGCTCACTTCAACCTCCGCCTCCCAGGTTCGAGCAATTCTCCTGCCTCAGCCTCCGGAGTAGTAGCTGGGATTACAGGCATACACCGCCATGCCCAGCTAATTTTTGTATTTTTAGTAGAGCGGGGTTTCACCATGTTGGCCAAGCTGGTCTCGAATTTTTGACCTCAGGTGATCTGCCCGCCTTGGCCTCCCAAAATGCTGGATTACAGGCTTGAGCTACTGCCCCTGGCCTACTATAAATTCTTAAAGGGCAGATGCTGTCATCTTTTTCCACATTCTCCATAGCACCTATTATGATGGTTTGAAATCAGAATAAAAGTGTGTTGAAGGAATGAAAAGTTGCCTGAGTGAATGGAAGAATGTCCCCTATTTCCTGTTTCCAGCTCCAGTTCCCCGTCCTGCCTTGGGGTGGTTGGACAGGGGATAACTGTCACTCAGGCCTGGCCCTAGGGCAGGAAAACGGGGTTTTCATGGAAGGAGATTGAAGATGCTGCGTTTACATGGGAGATTTGCTCTCAATTTCCTATCAGACGTTGAGCTTCCTGAGTAGGGTATAGGAGCCTGTCATTCATTTGTGTTTCCACTGCTCAGCTTCCAGGGTTGGTACCCGCTCTCAAGATGCTTTGACATGGAGTAGACAGGAGATCTGAGGACCAAAGGCTCAGGCTCAGATGGAGCAGAGAGAGGACAATGTTAACATCCTTAGACTGCTCTGAGGGAAAATGGGCTTGCTGTTGAAATAGAGATGGGTGGGCTGGATATGGGATGCACAAGAAAGAGGCATATGCCCCGCCACCCACTTACACCCCAATTTTGAAGGAAAACTTTCATCCTAGTGTAGGGAAAAGGCAACTTTCCCAGGATGTAATGAGGAACATTTTCAAGTTGTAAGGAACTGGAACATCTTTATATCATTCATTCAATCCGGAAAAAAAGAATTTTTTTTTAATCCTGTCAAACCTGGATCCCTGTATCCATCTACTTAGAACATTCTTTCCTTCTCCCTACTCCTTTCTTCTTTTTGTTATTTTCTTCTGCTTTTGCTGTTGTTTAAAATAATTCTTTTCTACATTGGTGCAGGAAACAGTTCACCAGACTGTGAGGATTTGGCCCACACTGTGAAGCAAAGGGGCTTTCTAAACTCAATTTTCTTTCTTCTTTTTAAGTCTCCCCACCTCCCCCGGCCCCCCACTGCCCGCCACGAGGTCCCTCGGGAGAGACGACAAAATAATTAATTGATCCATCATCCAGCACCAGGCCCAGGAGATTTACATGCAAACTCCTCCTTGCCGCCCCCCACCCCGCTTCCTCAAATTTAAAATCCTGGAAGGAAAAAAAATTTCTAAAAGTAGCAGGAACCCTGCTGGCCACCATCCCTTACCAGGTGGGAGATTAAGCGGGGGGATAACTCACCACAACCCCCAGTCTCCTCCCGCGTCACACACGCCGCCCCTCTCTGGTGTGGAATCACTTAAGATTTGAGTAAAACTCCCCTCTCGCCCTGCTAGACAAGTGGAGACGGGATCTGGAAGCTTTTAGGGGGCGGAGGTAGAGGTTCGGGGGCAGAAGGAAAATTCCCCCAAACCTTCGTGAGGCCTGAGAGTCGTCTCTTCATTCAAAATTGCCCGTCACCCTCCCTCCCGCCCCCTACCATTAACTTTCAATTAAGACCTCCTCCTTAGGGCAACTGAACTTTAGTTTGCACAATTAAGATTTGCCGGGGAAGAAGCAGGAGGAAGAAGCCGCAGCTCTGAGCCATTCTCCTTCCCCTAGCTCCCTCCAAGCCCCCCGCCCCAACCCTCCAGCTCCGGGCCTCCGAGTTCCGCAGTTTTCTCACTTTGAGGTGCCACTGAACACAAAGAACCATAATGGGCTCCATTGTGCTGGCTACGGGGCACTTACGCCTGGGAGTCCAGGTCCCTTTAAGAGCCTCTTAAAGAGACAGGTTCCCATTTTTCAGAAGGTTATTTAAGGGTGTGTGTCGGGGAGGGCGAGGGGGGGTCTACGTGTAAAGTGAAGTGAAACTTTCGCCTGGGCTCCAGAAAGGGCGGACCAGAAAAGGACTTTGTAAATTAATAGGTTTTTTATTAAGTCTGTTTTAATTTTTAGATTTGAGATTTTTCACTAGATTTGAAAAATTGGACTGGGATTCGAGGATAGGGGGTGGGGGCAAGGATTTAAAAAGTCCCCACCTGGCAGAGCACCTCGGCCCCAGGAAGAGGAGTAAGCCAGGGTTGAGTAGCCTGGGTCCACCGCGGCTCTGGGGAACCTGTGTTCCCCGGTCTCGCCGGGTCGACTCCGGAGAATCCCGGGCTGGGCAAACAGCCCTTAGTATAATAAAAGCTTGTCTCTTTAAAAAGCAAAAGCGTGAGGGGGGAAAGTTTTGTTGGCATCTCGTTTCTGATCTCATTATGTTGTGGTCGACCAATCCAGCCCTCCGGCCTGGTCCTCGGGTTTAAATCTGATTGGCCGACAGCACATTTGGGATGGTACTTAGAGCTCGACGGGGCGGTTTCAAGGATCCCTTTTTTGGGGGGCCGAGGAGAGGGCGGGGCCGCCAGCGGGGGCCCCCTTGAAACCGACTAATTGGGATCGGAGAGGCCGAGGTGAGGGCTGGAGGAGGCACAAAGAAGTCGCTGGGTGCTGAAGGGAGGGAGAGGGGAAGCCGAGAGGCGAGAGGAGGAGGAAGAGGAGAGAGGGCAGCGGCGCGCGGTGTCTCG